>APFE031456384.1:43712-111559 GCA_000404065.3 Pinus taeda
TTAATGTAACTATTTTAAATTTTAGAAATTCAATATCAAATAAAATGAAAAAAATAACTTTTACTGTACTGTAAGTTTATATGATAAAATAAATATATTAATGTTAATTAAGTTTAAATATTATCTTTCCAACCTATACTCAAACCACTCAACTCTAATGCAATTTCTCTTTCAAGGGAGGCATCAAAGCTTTTCATAGGACCTTTCAAGACCACAAATTACCCGATGAAGAAGAATATGAATCTATGGTTTTCTCATTATGAACATTACTATGGTTTGTTTTGTTTTGTTTTTTTTTGTTTTTTTATAAAAATTTTGCATGGTTGATAAGAGTTCTATAGTATTAAATTATTAATTAATTTCTGCAAAATGTTATATATTATCTATTTATATTATATATATAATATATAATATATATATAAAATAAATATAAATATAAATTAAAGTTATTATATAAAATAGAAATAAATACAATAAAATTTTAAATATAATAAACAATTATGCCAAAAGAATTTAATTTTGGAAAGGGTTTGTAAATTTTATAATCTAAATAAAAATGAATTATGACAGTAGTAATATTTGTATTTTGCATTGAAATGCATTTGATTTTTTATTATTTAGAATATTAAAATTTATTATCATAAATTAATATTTTATAATTTTATTTTATTTTAAAAATTGTTATGTTAAGAGAGTAATTCTATGAATTAATTGTTATTTGTATTAAAAGATTATGATAATATATTGAAGGGAGATTATTGGAATTTAAATTTAAGTCTTTTTTTATTTATCTTATTTTTGTATTTACAATATTTACATAATTTTCTTAATCTCAAAGATTAAGTGTCAACATTCCTACTTCTTAATCTAAAGGGATGTTGGTGAGTCCAAGTGTCATTCTGAATCTTTCAAACTTTTCTTTTCCAAGCGCTTTGGTGAAGATCACTGCAATGTGCTCATTTGTGGAACAATGCCGTAGGTGGATTTTCTTGGCCTCAAAATGATGTCGAATAAGATGATAGTTTGTATTGATGTGCTTGGTTCGATCATGAAACTTTGGGTTCTTGGCCAAATTTATTGCAAAAGTGTTATCAATCAAAAGAGGAGTTGAATGCACTTGTTTCTTCTGCAAATCTTCCCAGATTTTTCATAAGCCACACAATTTCCTTCGTTGCTTTAACTTCCACCACATATTTTGCCTCAGTTGTGGAATCTAATGGAATTGATTGTTTGCGTGACCTTCAGGAGACAACTCATGATCCAAGACTCATTATATAACCTAAAGTAGATACTCCAGTTTCTTTATCTCCATTAGAATCTGAATCAAAATATCCAGTCAAGCTAAAGTCATCCACTTGTGTATACTTGATTCCAAAGTCTTGAGTTCCCATCAAGTACTTTATAACTCTTTTTGCAACAGACTAATGACCCTCACTAGGCTTTTGCATAAACCTAGAGAATATTCCAACAAATAATGAAATGTCTGGTTTGGTAGTAATCAGGTAGTTGAGACTTCCTACGAGTTATCTATACTTTGCTGCATCCTCAAATTATTTTCCTTCAGTGGATGTGAGCTTTAAATTATTTTCCATTGGAGTAGTCAACGGATTGCACTTGGTCATGCCAAACTTGTTCAATATGTCATCTCCAATGTACTTCTTCTAAGAGAGGAATATAAACTTCAAATGTTGGATTACTTCAATACCAAGATAGTTGTGAACATAGGCTAAATTTGTCATTTCAAAACCTTTCCTCAGTTCTTTCTTTATGGATGCAATGTAGTTCTCATTGTTCCCTGTCATTAGAGGATCAACTAAATACACGACAAGATATACAACTGTTTTTCCAACTTTCTTGACAAACATAGTTGCATCATCAAGATCATATGTTTGAAATTTAGTTTTAGAAAATGCTAAGTCAATTTCTTGTACTAGGCTCAAGGTGCTTGCTTGAGGCCATACAAGGATTTTACAAGCTTGCACACATTTTGTTCTTGACCCTTCAAAACAAATCCTTCTGATTGGGACATAAAAACATCTTGCATACTTTTTGTTCTTGACCCTTCATAATAAATCCTTCTGGTTGGGACATAAAGACATTCTCTTTCAAATCTCCATTCAGTAAATAAATTTTTACATCAATTTGATGGACTTTCCAACCGTTCTAAGTTGCCAAGGCAAAGAGTGTCCATATGGTAGCCCATTTTGATGTGGGGGAAAAAGTCCCCTCATAATCGACCCCTTCCTTATGTGCAAAATCTTTTGCCACAAGCTTGTCACTATGCTTGTCAAGTGAACGATCCACTTTATACTTTTTCTTGAAGACCCACTTGCAGCGAGTTGGTTTGGTTCCTAATGGAGGATCAACCAACTTCCAGGTGCAATTTTTTATCAAAAAATCATATTCTTTCTGCATTGTTTCTTTCCATTCATCATGAGAAGCGACTTCTTTGAAGGAAGTAGGTTCGAATTCTGTAGACAAATTTAGTTTACAATCATAAGAAACATCCATATCAACAGGTGAATTAGGATCGTCTACATCACTTTCATTTTGTCTAATAGAGCTTCTTTTTCCTGTCTTTCCAACCTCATCATGACACACACTTTCAAGTGTCTTTGTCAGCCATTTTGGAGGACCTTTCTGAGATGGCCCAAGCTACTCAGTTCACTAAAATGGGGATGAATCAAGATTTAGCATCCCAATTCTGTTAATCACATCACTCAAAGTGTCATCTTAATCAATGCCTGGAGCTTCATGAGTGGGAGAGACTGCTTCAGAAGGACATTCCACAGATTGATCTAGTACAAGGATGCCCCCTTCAAGATGTGGAATCTCATTATCAAAATCTTGAGAAGACTTTGCATGCCCGAATCTGTCCAAGCGATCAAGCTATTGCTCAACAACATTGTTAGTCTTGGAAGATTCAAGAAAGATCACACCTCTAGATTTTATAAACTTCTTATTCACTTCATCATAGAGACGACATGCTTTGGAGGTATCTGATTACCCCAAGAAGATACATTTTCGACTCCTTGCATTGAGTTTGTTTCTTTGTTCCTTAGATACTAAGACATAATAGCTGGAACCAAAAAACCTGAGATGCCTCACCAAAGGAATGTGGCCATACCACATTTCATAGGGAGTCTTGTTTTTGACAGCATGAGATGAAAACCTATTCTTTACATACATAACATATAGAACTGCATCAACCCAAAACATCAACTTAACATTCTTGAAAAACATCATTGAATGTACCATATTTAAGATTGTCCTGTTCATTCTTTCAACTACTTTTTTCTGTTGGGGATTATATGACACAATTGTTTAATGCTTGATCCCATGTTGGCAAAGATGTTTTTAAATTCATTTGAAGTATATTCTTTTCCATTATCAATACGAATAAAGCCTATATGAGATTGTGCATCATTTTCAATGCATGCATGAAAGTTCTTGAATGTTTCAAAAGGTTCAGATTTGTTCTTTAATAAATAAACCCAACACATTTGGTGTAGTAACCATATATTTATTATCATTTGCGGAAGGAGAATGCATTGAGCCACATAAATAGGAATGGATGAGTTCAAGCTTTCTATGTGCTCTGGAATGAGAATCATGAAAAGATTGTTTACTATGCTTTTCTAAGATACAAACATCACATTGCTTAAGTTTCCTAGGAATTGTAGGCAAACCAGTAACACCATTTTTCTTCAACAAACAAAGGCTGTCATAGTTCAAATGTTCAAATATAGCATGCCATAAAAGACTTGATGGAATTGTACCTTCATCATAGTGAGAAATATATGAACAGTTCTGTGCACAAGCATAAGTTCCTTGTATCTTCAAAAGTCTTTCTTCATATATCCCAACCATGACAACTGAATGATCTGATGCTTTTATGACCTCAACCTTGCCATAAAATATGTGAATGGAGTTTCCTTGCTGGTGAATGTGGACCAAAGACAACAAGTTTCTCCTCAATTTCGGGAGGTAGAGTACATCATATAGAAGAATGTATGGAAGACCAAGAAATTTGAGCTTGATGGTGTCAAGCCTTGGTGACTTGAGTTTTGACTTGTTTGCAAAGTAGCTTGCTCCATCAATATTGTCAGTGAATTATTCAAATAAATTTCTTCTGAAAGTCATGTGGCAAGTTGTTCACGAATGAAGTAACCAAGCATCTTTCCATAAATCAAGTAAAGCATTGAATAAGTCTTCAATTACTCCAATGTTGCAATGTGCCACAACATAATGAGTGGACTCGGGTGCTTTTCCTTTCCTTTACTACGTGTTTTACCTTTTTTTTCATTTCTTTCTTGCGCAATTTTGTCCCAAGGAAGCTTACATGTGGAAGCATCATGTCCATTTCTTTTACACCATATGCAATGAATATCAAACCTTTCTCTTTGGAAATTTAATCCCCTCCCTTCCTCGAAAATTCTTCCTTCCTCTTCCTCTTTCTCTTTAGTCACCTCTTCCTCTAGAATAATCTTGTCCCTGATTCTTCTCTTTCTGTGCAAGGCACACACAACTTCTTCAGAAGACTGAGGAGCTGTCTTTTCCCAAAAGCCTTCTCTCTTTCAACAAATTTGTTCTCAAGGGAGTCAAAAGAAATCTCCTTAAGTTTTCCACTTGTTTGCAATGATTTAAGATAATGTGAATAAGTGGGATATAGTTCCTTGACATAAGCAGTGAGAGAAACATCCATTTCAACACCATTGGATTTTATGTCATTCATAATGGATCTTATTTATGATTCTAAGGAAAGAGGGCCATCATTTTTCAACTCAAGATTGAACAATTTGATCATCAATTGAACAACTAGCTTAGAGTGTGAGTCATATAATTCTTTTAACTTCTTTAAAGCTTCAAAAGCATTTGAAAATGAAAAGATATGACAACTCACCTCTTCATTTACTTACACTACAATCAAGGCATAGGCTTTGCTATTTTTATTTTCCCAAATGACAAGCTCCTTGTTAGAAGTGGGCTTCTCAAGTGCATTTTCTCCTTCTCCTTCAGAAACTCCTTTCCACAACTCATTGAAAATCAAGGTTTGTTTTATTTTCCTAGACCATTCATGATAGTTTTATTTTCCAGAGAAAACTACCCCAACTATGAAGATGAGTGAATACATTATCAAAGAAAAATTATCCACTTATAGTTTCTAGAATAATTACAATCTTATTTCCTACCTTCTTTATTAGGTAAAAAAATGATTTAATAAAAAAACAAAATTTTAAATATAAATATATATTTTATGCATATAAAATATCACCAATACTAATATTCCATGAGTGTTCACTCATAATATATGACAATTGATATATACTCCATACATACTCATATCACTCCATAAAATATATATGCCATAACCTTCATAAAAACTTAAGCTCACACATTAATACCAAATGTTTTAAAAACCACGCAAAAAATATACCATGAGATGTGGGTCTAGAAGTCATAAAATGGATCATTGTCCCAATGTTGTAATCTGTGAAAAAATACAACAACAACAGCTTGAGGATTCATCTACAGACTCTTTCAGTTCCTCTTCCTATGAGTCATAAGCTGAAGAGCTTAGTGCTCATATTCAACCATGTTTTTGTTCAGATTTAGATGATTGTCAATGTCATTACTCCTTAGACTATGATTCTGACTCTTCTACTGATCTTTCTATTGATGAATCACCTGCCAAACAGCTCAAAGAAAAAGTATTGATGGCCCAGACAACAGAAGAAGAAGAACTAAAGCTTCTTGCACAAATCCGTGCTAAGGAAGAAGGAGACATGAAGCATAGACTCCTTGAAGCCTTTGTAGATCAACTTCAATCTTCAAAGCCTTCAAAAAATTCTAAGAAGCCGCTCTTTGTCGACGCCTCCTATGAAAGGAACACCAAATAATTTTAGATACATCAACTGCAGGACAAAGTTCGTTCACTCACTTTGTGGGAGGTAAGCAGAGAAATCCATTATCTCAAAGCAAAAATCTCTACTTTAAAATCTAAAATAGAACTGTTAGAGAAAGCAAAACAACCCCTGGCACAAAATATTTTTGCACATACAAATGCATATACATTGCATACTGCACCATTTTCTAGTGAATCAAAGGTTGAGATTGGTGAAGGGCAAAGGGATGCCACGACAGGTTTCAGAGAAATGAGAATCCTAATGGTTGAATACCAACAACACCATGTTCTCATAGATATTTGTATCCAAAGTGAAATATTTTCTCTGACTGCACTATTTGACTTAGGTGCATATGTGAATATTCTCAATACTAAAGTTATCCCAGCTAAGTATTGGGTTGCAACCAATAGAAAGGTTATTGGCCTGGGAAACAAAACTCTCAAGTATGAGGTTCCTAAAGCCTCCATATGTTTTGATCATCACTACATTAAACTCAAATTTTCAGTAGTAGACATTCCTGTTGATTGTATTTTAGGAAATGTCTTCTTAGCAGCTGTAGAACCACATGGTTCTGTTCGGTTAAAAGCAAATAAATCTGACTACTTCATTACTGTCCCTACCTCACATGGAGGACCCAAGAGAATTGAAATGCCATATATTTCAAGTCCTCGAGTATCTACTATGGTTCAATCCATGGAAGAAATGTATAAAGCTAAGTCTACGTTTCTTGAGTTCAAAGAGTTGAAATCTTCAATCCAGGTAGAAGAACAATTAAAGAATCCCCTGAATCAGAAGAAAATTTCTAAACTCAGGAAAAGAATTGAAGCAGAATGCTATTCTGAAGAACCAAACGCCTTCTGGCACAGAAATAAATTTTCCGTTGAATTTCCTTATAAATTAGAATATGAAGGAAGGTCATGCAAGAGTAAGGCTATTCCCAAGAATAAAGAATACCGAGACCTCTTTGAGAAAGACATAAAACAATTGTTGGATAAGAAATTGATCAGAGAGTTTGACAGTCCTTGGAATTGCTATGGATTCTATGCTAACAAAAGGTTTGAACAAATTAGAGGAATCCCAGGTTGGTCATAAACTACAAGCCTCTAAATTCTGTTCTAGCAGACAATACTTATCCAATACCCCATAAGGGCGAGCTCTTAAGCAGAATTGCAGGAGTGAAAGTTTTCTCAAAATTTAATCTCAAGTCAGGATTTTGGCAGGTAGCCATAACAGAAAAAGATAAATTCAAGACAACTTTCAGTGTGCCTGCTGGACACTATGAATGGAATGTCATGCCAGTTGGTTTAAAACATGCCCCATCAAAGTTTCAGAAAGTCATGGATTCCATATTCAAGCCTTATTGTGATTGGCTGTTAGTATATATAGATGATATTCTTATTTTCTCTAAGAACATTCATGATCATTTCAAGCATTGGACAGATCTTCCTCCAAGTGGTCAAAAGAAATGGGTTGGTTTTGAGCAAAAAGAAGATTGAATTATTTCAAACTTCTATCAAGTTCCTTGGCCATACAATCTAGAATGGCCAGATATCTCTACAGAAGCATGCCCTCGATTTTGTAGACAAATTTCCATATACAATTACAGACAAAACACAACTTCAAAGATTTCTTGGTTGTCTACATTATGTCAGCAATTTTTATCAGGGTTGTGCTAAGGAAAGAAATATGTTAAACCAGAGATTGAAGTAAAATCCTATACCCTGGACTGATGCTCATACAAATGTTGTAAGAAACATCAAAGTCAAAGTAAAATCTCTTCCTATTTTATATGTTGCTAATGAAAATGCTTTTAAAATTGTTGAATCAGATGCCAGTGACCTTGGATGTGGAGGTATACTCAAACAAAAGAAAGATGATGAAGAACAAATAGTTCAATTTGCTTCTAGAACTTGGAATCCTGTTGAAAGAAATTATTCTACAATTGAGAAAGAAGTAAAAGCTGCATGGAATTCTATTGATAAATTTGAAATCCATCTGGTCAGTAAAAACTTCCTATTAAGAACAGATGCTTCTGCCTTAAAGAAAGTCCTAACAAAAGACATCAAGGAACCCAGTGAAGCAAAATTTGCTAGATGGCAAGCATTATTTGCTAATTTTGATTTTGAAGTAGAACATATCAAGGGATCAGTGAATTGTTTGCTAGATTTTCTTAGTAGAAAATATATACAGCAACAACATATCATGGTAGTAGTCACAGAATGGGATCAAAGTCAACAACGAGAAGTGTTAAGATCCATTCCCGAAGATAAAAGTTGGTCTGAATATAGAGATAATTGGAAACCAACTTGGCAGCTGAAAAACACCAAAGTGTTAGATGCAAATTTTCAAGCACACACAGACATTCAACATTTGGTTCTAGAGAGGAAAGTATACCCAAAAGGGAGCAAATGGATCCATGATATGGTATACTCAAGAAGTATGAATGTAACACGTCTAGCAGAAGAATAACTGAGAAGTGATTTTCATGATATCAGCATGATTTGGTCAAAAGGAGGTGATAGACACAGAATCTATCAAAAATATTTTTGTATAAACCAAACCAGGAATATCCATTGGCCTATCATAACAAACAATGCTGCTCTATGGCCGGGAAATGATCCAAATCTTATGCTTCCTGATACTGTTTACAAATTTTCAGGATATAAGAAACTATGGTGGGATCTCTTAAATGTTGATGGCAGAAATGAAACCCACTATACCAAACTAAAATTTGGGTCAACGTGGGCCATGCAAAGATATCAACAATGTGAATGGTTACAGGCTTGGTGGACAGACTATGGTGTCAATAGAATAGCTATCGACCTTGTCTATTATGAGTCTCACTATAGAATGTAGTGCGACACATGTTTTGAAAATAAGGTTTTTGATTGTTTTCATAGTCCTTGTAAGATCATCAAAGATTTGCAACATCTTTTTGATTGTGAGATACTGAACCAATACATGACTAGACATCATGAATGGCTAGTTATGACTAAAATAAAACATTAGATTGTACTAAACAAGCCCATGATAGTCATAAGAATTTATACAAAAGCATGGGATGATTGTCTTTATGACAAATTATGTTTTCCTGGAATTACGGTCTTCAATGACCCTGCCTAAAAGCAATCCTCATGGACCCCACTATGTAATGTCTAGTCATGGAGTTAAAGTGATTTATTTTCTCGTGGGCTTTCCGGTAAAAAGTTTCCACTGTGTATTTACCTTTAATAATGAATTGAGTACAAGATTCGATCTCATCAGGAGACTCAGAGCACTTCTCTGACCATTGGTGGGGTTTGACCCCACATCTACCTGACTGGTTGATGAAGGTACACAAATTCCTTTTGTACATAGTGGCCCGACCATCAAATGCTTTCCCCCTCTCTTTCCTATATAAGGAGGAGGGTAAGGCTCATTTGGGGGGAGCGAGTGTGAGAGTGAGAGTGTGAGTGTGCAAAGAAGATATTTCTTTCCTTCCTGCTATACAACTGCAGACATCCGTCTGATCTGCTTGCATCACGAAGAAGATTGATATTTTAAGAGTGTCTTAGAAGATCTGAGAAGCTTGCGTATCTATGTGCTCAACATAGATAAGAACCTAAAGTGGCCAGATCTATAGAGACTCTATGTGTGTGGCTTATGTGTTCATGGTATATGAATTCACTCTTTCTGGCGAAGACAATCCATCTTGTAAAAGCTTTTCTAAAATAAATAAAGAGAATGTTTTTCATGTTCCGCATATGAGTACTTGTATTGTGCATCAAAAATTTGTTGAGGTAGTATCTGTCTTAGTTATTCTTACTTGAGGTTTGCCAAAAGGTAGAAGGGATGCCAAGACCATAAGAAGGCGAGGGAAGCCATGAAGAAAGGACCCTTGCGCGTGAAATACTTGAGTAGGTTCGTATATGGGTTCGTGTAAAGAAGGATAAGTGATAAAGATAGAGAAGAGACTTGACAAGGCTAGTCAGTCGTGTTGTTGTTGCAAGCTTCAGTGGAGCCCCTGCCAAATTGGTATCAGAGCCAGAAGATTCATCTGCTTCGTAAAGGTTAGTACTCAAAATACATCACTCTTTATGTATAAATGGATCTAGCGAGAAGATCTATTTCTTTCCAAGAGTTAGATGAGAAATATAAAGCTGAAGAAAATCCCCTTAGGGATATGTTTGCATCTGCTTCTAGGCGTGTGATAAATTCTGTTGAATTATAATATGAAGCTTCACAACCATCTGCCAGATGGAAACTCCCTAGTATAAATGCATCCGAACTTTATGTTGATCTTTCTGTTTTTCATCTAAAGGCTGCCACTAGAATTTCTATAAAAGAATCTATAAGTCAGATCCAAGAAAATTCTGAGTGTGTGCAATCCATCCCACTCTTGAATCCCAAACAACTCCAAGCAGAAGAAAAAAGGCTAAAGACCCAATATCTACATTTGGGTTTCATTAGAATTAGAATCCATTCTTTGACTCATCAAGGGTTAAATACTTTTGTCCTCACTAGAGTCAGAGACCTCACTCATAATAAATATATTGATTCCCTGATAGGAGGTATTGTGGCTCCTCTGTCTAATGGTCCTATATATTTCGATTGTTACCCAAATTTCTCAGTGTATGTCTTTGACAAAACAATCGAAAACATTCTTCAGTTACAGATCTAGACCACTGGATTTGATATGTCTAAAACGAGACGTAACATCGCCATTCAGACATGAGGATGCTTCAAACATACAAATACTCTGTATCCTGTAGTGCTCCATGCCCCCAGTAAGGATGCAAAGTCAAGTGTGGTAGTTCTAACTGATTCAAAGAACCAAAATATAGAACACTAAACAATTAGATGGGAGGATCTTACTTTCCCTGAACATTGGGTTGTTTAAAATCCCAAGTCTCCTACTATGAAAAATATAACCTCTGGTAATATCAAAGAAGACCAATCCTTTTCAATTCTTTCTTTTCCCAGAAGATCTACTATTGACCACCTAAGGATTTACCAAGCATGCAGAAGTTCACCATTGTACAAAGATCCTCTTTACATTGATACTGCTTGTTCAAGTTCAGCTTCAAATTCCTGTAAACATATTTCTCTTTTTGAGTTTTCCCAAATAGTAAATTTTTCCTCTTTAGAAGTTATCTGTCTCGAGTGTAAATCATCTGTGAATCTAAGTAGCCTTGTTGAAATGGTTATCCATGCAAACCATCATCCCAGGACAGGAGAAGCCCCACCTTCCACAACAATTAATCCGTGTCCAAATCCTAAATGCTCAGATATTCCTTTTCCACATGAAAATGATCATGTGACGATGATGCATGAACTTCCTTCATTAGAAAATTAAGATCCTCGAATTACAGAGATGTTCAGCAAAATGAGACCAACAAACATGCCACGATATGGTCTAGGCTATCTTGAACAAATGAATGACTTAATCCCTGAGTCAAGGTTCAACATTGTTCCAGATGACTGCAAGAAGCCGTCAGTCCCAGAAATGCATAAGCTTTTCACTTTGATGGATGGTTGTAAAAAGCACAAAATAGATTCTCAATGGATGAAAGAAATGTTAAATTGAGATATCTGTACCCATCCAAAAGCAAAAAGTTTTGGCCTTACCTATACAGTTGAAGAAAAACTTAAGATCTCCCAAGAATGGAAAACTTTTATGTAGAAAACAAAGACTTGGATATCCTTCTATGTCTGGAAAGACGAATTAGTCAGAAAATGTTCTGATGACTGATGCTACATCTTCCTCTATAGTACAACACTTTTGGTCTGTCTTAGATGGTAGTAAGATTGAAACTCCCTCCACATCTCCACCAGTTATAAGGGAATCATCCTTGGAGAAGCTCAGAACTCAGCAAAGGCTATCCCTTTATTATTAAAAGATGATAATGCTTTAGGAATTGATGGCAGTATTCAAAAGGCCAGTGAACAACTAAACCAGACTAACACAACCATTAAAGGATTGGAAATGAATTCTGCAAAATCCTATGCTGTAAAAGAACAATTTGATAATCGTCAAGTTTCAATCAATAATGTAAATAATTGTCTGAATGATGTATAGTTTTCCTCTTCAGTTGTAAAGAGTTATGTTAGAGATTCTCTAAATAAATTGGAAGAAGTAGAAGATAAAATTGTAGATCAAATGCATTCTACAAAAGGATTCATAATAAACTTAGCTAGAAAATTATAAATGGGTTGGTTTTGAGCAAAAAGAATATTGTATTATTTCAAACTTCTATCAAGTTCCTTGGCCATACAATCCAGAATGGCCAGATATCTCTACAGAAGCATGCCCTCAATTTTGCAGACAAATTTCTAGATACAATCACAAACAAAGCAGAGCTTCAGATATTTCTTGGTTGTCTAAATTATGTCAGTAGTTTTTATCAGGATTGTGCTAAGGACCGAAATTTGTTAAACTAGAGATTAAAGAAAAATCCTATGCCCTAGACTGATGCTCATACAAATGCTGTAAGAAATATCAAAGCCAAAGTAAAATCTCTTCCTATTTTATATGTTGCCGACAACAATGCTTTTAAAATTGTTGAATCAGATGCCAGGAACCTTGGATGGGGAGGTATACTCAAATAGAAGAAAGATGGTGAAGAATAGATAGTTCAATTTGCTTCTGGAACTTGGAATCCTGTTGAAAGAAATTATTCTACAATTGAGAAAGAAGTAAAAGCCACATGGAATTCTATTGATAAATTTGAAATCCATGTGGTCAATAAAAACTTCCTATTAAGAACAGATGCTTCTGCCTTAAAGAAAGTCCTAACAAGAGACATCAAGAAACCCGGTGAAGAAAAAATTGCTAGATGGCAAGAAATATTTGCTAAATTTGATCTTGAAGTAGAACATATCAAGAGATCAGTGAATTGTTTGTCAGATTTTCTTAGCAGAGAATATATACAGCAACAACATATCATGGTAATAGTCACAGAATGGGATCAAAGTTAGCAACAAGAAGTGTTAAGATCCATTCCCGTAGATAAAAGTTGGTTTGAATATAGAGATAATTGGAAACCAACTCGGTAGCTGAGAAAGACCAAAGTGTTAGATGCAAATCTTCAAGCACACACAAACATTCTACATTTGGTTCTAGAGAGGAAAGTATACCCAAAAGGGAGCAAATGGATCCATTATATGGTATACTCAAGAAGTATGAATACAACACATCTAGCAGAAGAATCACTGAGAAGTGATTTTCATGCTATCAACATGATTTGGTCAAAAGGAGGTGATAGACATAGAATCTATCACAAATATTTTTGTATAAACTGAACCAGGAATATCCATTGGCTTATCATAACAAACAATGCTTCTCTATGGCCAGGAAATTATCCAAAATGTTTCCTGATACTGTTTACAATTTTTCAGGATATAAGCAACTATAGTGGGATCTCCTAAATGTTGATGGCAGAAATGAAACCCACTATACCAAACTAAAATTTGGGTCAATGTGGGCCATGCAAAGAAATCAACAATGTGAATGGTTACAAGCTTGGTGGACAGACTATGGTGTCAATAGAACAACTATCGACCCTCTCTATTATGAGTCACACTATAGAATGCAGTGCGACAGATGTTTTGAAAATAATGTTTTTGATTGTTCTCATAGTCCTCGTAAGATCGTCAAATATTTGCAACATCTTTCTGATTGTGAGATGATGAACCAATACATGACTAGACATCATGAATGGCTAGTTATGACTAAAATAAAACATCAGATTATACTAAACAAGCCCATGATAGTCAGAAGAATTTATACAAAAGCATGGGATGATTGTCTATATGACAAATTCCGTTTTCCAGGAATTACGGTCTTCAATGACCCTGCCTAAAATCAATCCTCATGGACCCCACTATGTAATGTCTATTCACGGACTTAAAGTGGCCAGTTTTCTCGTGGGCTTTCCTGTAAAAATATTCCACTGTGTATTTACCGTTAATAATGGATTCAGTACAAGATTCAATCTCATTAGGAGACTCAGAGCACTTCTTCGACCATTGGTGGGGTTTGACCCCACATCTACCTGATTGATTGATGAAGGTAGACATATTCCTTTTATACATAGAGGCCAGACCATCAAATGCTTGTCCCCTCCCTTTCCTATATAAGGAGGAGGGTAAGGCTTATTTGGGGCGAGCGAGTGTGAGGGTGAGAGTGTGAGTGTATAAAGAAGAACTTTCTTTCCTTCTTGCTCTGCAACTGTGGACATCCGTCTGATCTGCTTGCATCACGAAGAAGATTGATATTTTAAGAGTGTCTTAGAAGATTTGAGAAGCTTGTGTATCTATGTGCTCGGCATAGATAAGAACCTAAAGTGGGCAGATCTATAGAGAGTCTATGTGTGTGTCTTATGTGTTCATGGTCTATGAATTCGCTCTTTCTGGCGAAGAAAGTCCATCTTGTAAAAGCTTTTCTAAAATAAATAAAGAGATTGTTTTGCATGTTCTGCATATGAGTACTTGTATTCTGCATCAAAAATCTATTTAGGTAGTATCTATCTCAGTTATTCTTAATTGAGTTTCGCCAAAAGGTAGAAGGGACGCCAAGACCGTAAGAAGGCGAGGGAAGCCATGAAGAAAGGTCAATAGTGCGTGAAATACCTGAGTAGGTTTGTATATGGGTTCGTGTAAAGAAGGATAAGTGATAAAGATAGAGAAGAGACTTGACAAGGCCAGTCAACAGTGTTGTTGTTGCAAGCTTCAGTGAAGCCCCTTCCAAATTGGTATCAGAGCCAGAAGATTCATCTAGTTCGTGAAGGTTAGTACTCAAAATACATCACTCTTTATGTATAAATGGATCCGTCCAGAAGATCTATTTCTTTCCAAGAGTTAGATGAGAAAGATAACACTGAAGAAAATCCCCTTAGGGATATGTTTGCATCTGCTTCTAGGAGTGTGATAAATTTTGCTAAATTAGAATATGAAGAGTCACAACCATCTACCAGATGGCAATTCCGTAGTATAAATGCATCCAAATTTTTTGTTGATCTTTTTGTTTTTCATCTAAAGGCTGCCACTAGAATATCTATAAAAGAATCTATAAGTCAGATCCAAGAAAATTCTGAGTGTGTATAGTCCATCCCACTCCTGAATCCCAAACAACTCCAAGTAGAAGAAAAAAGGCTAAAGACCCAATATCTACATCTGGGTTGCATTAGAATCAGAATCCATTCTTTGACTCATCAAGGGTTAAATACTTTTGTCCTCGCTAGAGTCAGAGACCTCACTCATAATAAATATACTAATTCCCTGATAGGAGGTATTGTGGCTCCTCTGTCTAATGGTCCTGTATATTTCGATTATTACCCAAATTTCTCAGTCTATGTCTTTGAAACAATCGAAAACATTCTTCAGTTACAGATCTAGACCACTGGATTTGATATGTCTAAAAAGAGACATAACATCACCATTCAGACATGAGGATGCTTCAAACATACAAATACTCTGTATCCTGCAGTCCTCCATGCCCCCAGTAAGGATTCAAATTCAAGTGTGGTAGTTCTAGCTGATTCAAAGAACTAAAAGATAGAACACCAAACAATTAGATGGGAATATCTTACTTTCCTTGAACATTGGGTTGTTTCAAATCCCAAGCCTCCTGCTATGAAAAATATAACCTCTGCAAATATCAAAGAAGACCAATCCTCTACCATTCTTTCTTTTCCCAGAAGAACTACTATTGATCGCAGAAGGATTGGCCAAGCATTCAGAAGTTCTCCATTGTACAGATATCCTCTTTACATTGATACTGCTTGTTCAAGTTCAGCTTCAAATTCCTGTAAATCTATTTCACTGTTTGAGTTTGCTCAAATAGTAAATTTTTCCTCTTTAGAAGTTATCTGTCCCGAGTGTAAATCGTCTGTGAATCTAAGTAGCCTTTATGAAATGGTTATCCATGCAAACCATCACCCCAGGACAGGATAAGCCCCGCCTTCCACAAAAATTAATCCCTGTCCAAATCCTAAATGCTCAGATATTCGTTTTCAACATGAAAATGATCATATGATGATGATGCATGAACTTCCTTCATTAGAGAATGAAGATCCTCAGCTTACAGAGATGTTCAGCAAAATGAGACCAACAAACATGCCACGATATGGTCTAGGCTATCTTGAACAAATGAATGACTTAATCCCTGAGTCAAGGTTCAACACTGTTCCTGATGACTGCAAGAAGTCGTTAGTCCCAGAAATGCATAAGTTTTTTCACTCTGATGGATGGTTGTAAAAAGCACAAAATAGATTCTCAATGGATGAAAGAAATGTTAAATTGGGATATCTATAACCATCCAAAGGAAAAAAGTTTTGGCCTTACCTATACAGTTGAAGAAAAACTTAAGATGTCCCAAGAATTGAAAACTTTCATGTAGAAAACAAAGACATGGATATCCTTCTATAACTGGAAAGACATGAATTAGTCAACAAATGTTCTGATGACTGACGCTGCATCTTCCTCTACATTACAACACTCTTGGTCTGCCCTAGACGGTAGTAAGATTGAAACTCCCTCCACATTTCCACCTTATAAGGGAATCATCCTTAGAGAAGCTCAGAACTTAGCAACAACTATCCCTTTAGTATTAAAGGATGACAATGCTTTAGGAATTGATGGTAGAACTCAAAAGGTGAGTGAACAACTAAACTAGACTAACACAACCATCAAAGGATTGGAAATGAATTCTGCAAAATCTTCTGTTGTAAAAGAACAATTTGATAATCTTCATGTTCCAATCAACAGTGTCAATAATTGTCTGAATGATGTACAATTTTCCCCTTCAGTTGTAAAGAGTTATGTTAGAGAATCCTAAATAAATTGGAAGAAGTAGAAGATAAAATTGTAGATCAAATGCATTCTACAAAAGGACTCATAACAAACTTAGCTGGAAAATTAGAAATGGGCTGGTTTTGAGCAAAAAGAAGATTGAATTGCTTCAAGCTTCTATCAAGTTCCTTGACCATACAATCCAGAATGGCCAAATATCTCTACAGAAGCATGCCCTCGATTTTGTAGACAAATTTCCAGATACAATTACAGACAAAACATAACTTCAGAGATTTCTTGGTTGTCTAAATTACATCAGCAATTTTTATCAAGATTGTGGTAAGGACCAAAATCTGTTAAACTAGAGATTGAAGAAAAATCCTATGCCCTGGACTTATGCTCATACAAATGTTGTAAGAAACATCAAAGCCAAAGTAAAATCTCTTCCTATTTTATATGTTGCTGACGACAATGCTTTTAAAATTGTTCAAACAGATGCCAGTGACCTTGGATGGGGAGGTATACTCAAACAGAAGAAAGATGGTGAAGAATAGATAGTTGAATTTGCTTTTGGAACTTAGAATCCTGCTGGAAGAAATTATTCTACAATTGAGAAAGAAGTAAAATCCACATGGAATTCTATTGATAAATTTGAAATCCATGTGGTCAATAAAAACTTCCTATTAAGAACATATGCTTTTGCCTTAAATAAAGTCCTAACAAAAGACATCAACAAACCCGGTGAAGAAAAATTTGCTAGATGGCAAGCAATATTTACTAATTTTGATTTTTAAGTAGAACATATTAAGGGATCAGTGAATTGTTTTCCAGATTTTCTTAGCTGAGAAGATATACAGCAACAACATATCATGGTAATAGTCACCAAATGGGATCAAAGTTAGCAACAAGAAGTGTTAAGATCCATCCTTGAAGATAAAAGTTGGTCTAAATATAGAGATAATTGGAAACCAACTTGGCAGCTGAGAAACACCAAAGTGTTAGATGCAAATATTCAAGCACACACATACATTCTACATTTGGTTCTAGAGAGGAAAGTATACCCAAAAGGGAGCAAATGGATCCATGATATGGTATACTCGAAGAAGTATGAATGCAACACGTCTAGCAGAAGAATCACTGAGAAGTGATTGTCATGATATCAACATGATTTGGTCAAAAGGAGGTGATAGACACAAAATATATCACAAATTTTGTTGCATAAACCGAACCAAGAATATCCATTGGCCTATCATAACAAACAATGCTGCTCTATGGCTAGGAAATTATCCAAATATTATGTTTCCTGATACTTTTTACAATGCTTTAGGATATAAGCAACTATGGTGGGATCTCCTAAATGTTGATGGCAGATTGAAACCCACTATACCAAACTAAATTTTGGGTCAACGTGGGCCATGCAAAGAAATCAACAATGTGAATGGTTACAGGCTTGGTGGAAAAACTATGGTGTTAATAGAACAACTATCGACCCTCTCTATTATGAGTCTCACTATAGAATGCAGTGTGACAAATGTTTTGAAAATAATGTTTTTGATTGTTTTCATAGTCCTTGTAAGATCATCAAAGATTTACAACATCTTTCTGATTGTGAGATACTTAACCAATACATGACTAGACATCATGAATGGCTAGTTATGACTAAAATAAAACATCAGATTGTACTAAACAAGCCCATGATAGTCAAAAGAAATTATACAAAAGCATGGGATGATTGTCTGTATGACAAATTTCATTTTCCCGGAATTACGGTCTTCAATGGCCCTGCCTAAAAGCAGTCCTCATGGACCCCACTATGTAATGTCTAGTCACGGACTTAAAGTGGTTCTCGTGGGCTTTCCGATAAAAAGGTTCAATTGTGTATTTATCTTTAATAATGGATTCAGTACAAGATTCGATCTCATCAGAAGACTCTGAGCACTTCTCCGACCGTTGGTGGGATTTCACCCCACATCTACCTGACTGATTGATGAAGGTACACAAATTGCTTTTGTACATAGAGGCCCGACCATCAAATGCCTGTCCCCTCTCTTTCCTATATAAGGAGGAGGATAAGGCTCATTTGGGGGGAGCAAGTGTGAGAGTGAGAGTGTGAGTGTGTAAATAAGAGATTTCTTTCCTTCCTGCTCTACAACTGCGGACATTCGTATGATCTGCTTGCATCACGAAGAAGATTGATATTTTAAGAGTGTCTTAGAAGATCTGAGAAGCTTGCATATCTATGTGCTTGGCATAGATAAGAACCTAAAGTGGCCAGATCTATAGAGAGTCTATGTGTGTGGTTTATGTGTTCATGGTCTATGAATTCGCTCTTTCTGTCGAAGACAGTCCATCTTGTAAAAGCTTTTCTGAAATAAATAAAGAGTGTTTTTCATGTTCCACATATGAGTACTTGTATTGTGCATCAAAATCTGTTGAGGTAGTATCTGTCTCAGTTATTCTTACTTGAGGTTCGCCAAAAGGTAGAAGGGACGCCAAGACCGTAAGAAGGTGAGGGAAGCCGTGAAGAAAGTTCGCTAGTGTGTGAAATACCTGAGTAGGTTCATGTATGGGTTCATGTAAAGAAGGATAAGTGATAAAGATAGAGAAGAGACTTGACAAGGCCAGTCAGCCATGTTGCTGTTGCAAGCTTCAGTGAAGCCCCTCCCAAATTGGTATCAGAGCCAGAAGATTCATCTGGTTCATGAAGGTTAGTACTCAAAATACATCACTCTTTATATATAAATGGATCCAACCAGAAGATCTATTTCTTTTCGAGAGTTAGATGAGAAAGATAAACCTGAAGAAAATCTCCTTAGGGATATGTTTGCATCTGCTTCTAGGCGAGTGATAAATTCTGCTAAATTAGAGTATGAAGAGTCACGACCATCTACTAGATGGCAACTCCTTAGTATAAATGCATCCAAAGTTTATGTTGATATTTCTGTTTTTCATCTAAAGGCTGCCACTAGAATTTCTATAAAAGAATCTATAAGTTAGATCCAAGAAAGTTCTGAGTGTGTACAGTCCATCCCACTCCTAAATCCCAAACAACTCCAAGTAGAAGCAAAAAGGCTAAGGACTCAATATGCTACATCTGGGTTTCATTAGAATCAGAATCCATTCTTTGACTCATCAAGGGTTAAATACTTTTGTCTTCGCTACAGTCAGAGACCTCACTCATAATGAATATACCAATTCTCTGATAGGAGGTATTGTGTCGCCTCTGTCTAATGGTCCTGTATATTTCGATTGCTACCCAAATTTCTCAGTCTATGTCTTTGATGAAACAATCGAAAACATTCTTTAGTTACAGATCCATGCGACTGGATTTGATATGTCTAAAAAGAGACATAACATCACCATTCAAACATGAGGATGCTTTAAACATACAAATACTCTGTATCCTGTAGTCATCCATGCCCCCAGTAAGGATTCAAAGTTAAGTGTGGTAGTTCTAATTGATTCAAAGAAAAAAAAGATAGAACACCAAACAATTAGATGGGAAGATCTTACTTTCCCTGAACATTGGGTTGTTTCAAATCCCAAGCCTCCTGCTATGAAAAATATAACCTCTGCAAATATCAAAGAAGACCAATCCTCTGCCATTCTTTCTTTTCCCAGAAGATCTACTATTGACCACAAAAGGATTGACCAAGCATGCAGAAGTTCACCATTGTATAAAGATCCTCTTTACATTGATACTTCTTGTTCAATTTCAACTTCAAATTCCTGTAAACATATTTCTATGTTCGAGTTTTCGCAAATAGTAAATTTTTCCTCTTTAGAAGTTATCTGTCCCGAGTGTAAATCATTTGTTAATCTAAGTAGCATTTCTGAAATGGTTACCATGCAAATCATCATCCAAGGACAGGAGAAGCCCCGCCTTCCACAACAATTAATTTGTGTCCAAATTCGAAATGCTCAGATATTCCTTTTCCACATGAAAATGATCATGTGATGATGATGCATGAACTTCCTTCATTAGAAAATGAAGATCCTTGGCTTACAGAGATGTTCAACAAAATGATACCAACAAACATGCCACGATATGGTCTAGGCTATCTTGAACAAATGAATGAATTAATCTCTGAGTCAAGGTTCAACATTGTTCCAGATGATTGCAAGAAGCCGTTAGTCCCAGAAATGCATAAGTTTTTCACTTTGATGGATGGTTGTAAAAAGCACATAATAGATTCTCAAGATGTTCGAAGAATGGAAAAATTTCATGCAAAAAACAAAGACTTGGATATCCTTCTATGTCTAGAAAGACATGAATCAGTTAGAAAATTTTCTGATGACTGACGCTGCATCTTCCTCTACAGTACAACACTCTTGGTCTGCCTTAGACGGTAGTAAGATTGAAACTCCCTCCGCATTTCCACATTTTAAGGGAATCATCCTTGGAGAAGCTCAGAACTCAACAAAGGCTATCCCTTTAGTATTGAAGGATGATAATGCTTTAGGCATTGATGGTAGAATTCAAAAGGCGAGTGAACAACTAAACTGGACTAACGAAACCATCAAAGGATTGGAAATGAATTCTGCAAAATCTTCTGTTGTAAAAGAACAGTTTGATAATCTTCAAGTTTGAATCAACAGTGTAAATAATTGTCTAAATGATGTACAATTTTCCTCTCCAGTTGTAAAGAGTTATGTTAGAGAATCCCTAAATAAATTGGAAGAAGTAGAAGATAAAATTGTACATCAAATGCATTCTACAAAAGGACTCATAATAGACTTAGCTGGAAAATTTGATAAGATACATGTATCTAAGTCTGAGAAGCTAGTTCCTACTTCCTTCCTATATAAAAGGAATATTCAAATCCAAGATCCGGTCAAGCCAGTTGACATATTTCCTCATCTATTCCCGAAAGAAGTCTCACAATCCTTACCAGAATCTTCTAAAGAAAATATTGATACTTCTGACCAAATTTCTATTGCCTCCTTATTCAAGGAACCAAAGAAAGAACTAGAATCTCAAATCTTACCAATATATGAGCCACTAGAAAGTCATAGAACAAATATTCAACTCTGGATCTTAGTGGTAAAGGAAAAGTTCCGGAAACCCATACCTTTTTTCCAGACTCTCATAGAGAATGGAATATTGATAATCTCAGAGTGGGACAAATAAGGCAAATGATTGATATGATGTTTACTGAGTGTAAGCTTATGTGTCTGAGAGGGAAAGATGAAATAGAAGCCTGCAAAAATATTGTCCAGTGTTTTACGGGAACCCTCCTATGGTGGTGGGAAACTGAATCATCACCAACTCTACTAGCAAAAATGGAAAAAGAATTGCTCAAAGATGAAGCAGGAGATATAATTCATAACACTGATGGTACACCTCAAAATAATATTATTGGAGCCCTCACCTCTATGATCCTAGAACATCAGTGTGGCTTAGAGACAGAAATTGCAGACAAACATGAAATAATTCTAATGAATCTTAAATGCAATAAGATGTCTCAATATGGAGACTTTCACAGAGATTGGATGCAACACATCTATGAGGTAAAAGATTTCAAAAATCTGCTCTAGAAACAAATATATCTTACAACTCTTCCTTCGATATTTTTAGATTATATTCGTCTACAGGAAGTTTTCCAGTTACCATTTGAATCTTTTACTTGGGGTGAAATATATTCTATCATTACTAGATCTTTGGTTGGTCTTTGCACAATTTCTAAAGTAAATAAATCTTTAGAAAAACTCTCAAGATTGCTTGACAAAAAATCCATCTGCAGAGAATATGGCTTAAGATCCTCTAGTCAAGAGGAGAAAAGCCAAAAGAAAAGCAAAGAAGGCAAAGAAACAGACAACCAAGTTTGACAAAGGTAAGAGAAATTCCCCATGGAAGTCCAAAAGAGGATATTACAAGTATATCCCAAAAACCCATTATTACAAGCCATCTGACATCCATTTCCATAGCTCCAAAGTGGAGAAATGGAATAAATTAACTTGCTGGTTATGTGGCTAGACAGGTCACACTTCAAACAAATGTCCATTTGGCGAAGAATCTAAGAGAAACAAAGGCAAGAAATCACAGCCTCTAAATGTCCAGAAGAAAATTGTCAGAACATAACCTCAAATGTAGTGCATGAGATATGGGTCTAGAAGTCATAAAATGGATCATTGTCCCAATGTTGTAATCCGTGAACAAATACAACAACAACAACTTGAGGGTTCATCTGCAGACTCTTTCAGTTCCTCTTCCTATGAGTCATCAGCTGAAGAGCTTAATGCTCATATTCAACCTTGTTTTTGTTCAGATTCAGATGATTGTCAATGTCATTACTCCTTAGACTATGATTCTGACTCTTCTACTGATATTTCCATTGATGAATCACCTGCCAAACAACTTAAAGAAAAAGTACTGATGGCCCAGACAACAGTAGAAGAAGAACTAAAGCTTCTTGCACAAATCCATGCTATGGAAGAAGGAGACATGAAGAATAGACTCCTTGAGGCCTTTGTAGACCATCTTTAATCTTCAAAGCCTTCAAAAAATTCTAAGAAGCCACTCTTTGTCGATGCCTCCTATAAAAGGAACACCAAATCATTTCAGAGACATCAAATGCAGGACAAAGTTCGTTCACTCACTTTGGGGGAAGTAAGCAGAGAAATCCATTATCTCAAAGTAGAAATCTCCATTTTAAAATCTAAAATATCACTGTTAGAGAAAGGAAAACAACCCCTGGCACAAAATATTTCTGCACATACAAATGCATATACATTGCATGCTGCACCATTTTCTAGTGAATCAAGGGTTGAGATTGGTGAAGGGCAAAGGGATGCCATAACAAGTTTCAGAGAAATGATAATCCTAACAGTTGGAAACCAACAACACCATGTTCTCATAGATATCTGTATCCAAAGTGAAATATTTTCTCTGACTGCACTAATTGACTCAGGTGCAGATGTGAATATTCTCAATACTAAAGTTATCCTAGCTACGTATTGGGTTGCAGCCAATAGAAAGGTTATTAGCCTTGGAAACAAAGCTCTCAAGTATGAGGTTCCTAAAGCCTCCATATGTTTTGATCATCGTTGCATTAAACTCAAATTTGCAGTAGCAGACATTCCTGTTGATTGTATTTTAGGAAATGTCTTCTTAGCAGCTGTAGAACCACATGGTTCTATTCAGTTAAAAGGAAATAAAGCCGGCTACTTCATTACTGTCCCTACCTCACATGGAGGACCCAAGAGAATTGAAATGCCATATGTTTCAAGTCCTAGAGTATCTACTATGGTTCAAGCCATGCAATAACTAGATAAGGCTAAGTCTAAGTTGCTTGAATTCAAAGAGTTGAAATCTTCAATCCGGGTAGAAGAACAATTAAAGAATCCTTTGAATGAAAAGAGAATTTCCGAACCCAAGAAAAGAATTGAAGTAGAATGTTGTTCCGAAGAACCAAACACCTTCTAGCATAGAATGAAATTTTCTGTTGAACTGCCTTATAAATCAGAATATGAAGGAAGGCCCTGCAAGAGTAAAGCTATTCCCATGAATAAAGAATACCGAGACCTCTGTGAGAAAGAAATAGAACAATTGTTGGATAAGAAATTGATCAGAGAGTCTGACAGTCCTTGGAATTGCTATAGATTCTATGTTAACGAAAGGTCTGAACAAATTAGAGGAATCCCTAGGTTGGTTATAAACCACAAGCCTCTAAATTCTGTTCTAGCAGGCAATACTTATCCAATACCCCATAAGAGTGACCTCTTAAGCAGAATTGCAGGAGCAAATTTTTTCTCAAAATTTGATCTCAAGTCAAGATTCTGGTAGGTAGGCATAACAGAAAAAGATAAATTCAAGACAACTTTCAGCATGCCTGCTGGACACTATGAATGGAATGTCATGCCATTTGGTTTAAAACATGCCCCATCAAAGTTTCAGAAAGTCATGGATTCCATCTCAAGCCTTATTTTGATTAGATGTTTGTATATATAAATGATATTCTTATTTTCTCTAAGAACATTCATGATCATTTCAAGCATGTATAGATCTTCCTGCAAGTGGTCAAAAGAAATGGGCTGGTTTTGAGCAAAAAGAAGATTGAATTATTTCAAACTTCTATCAAGTTCCTTGGCCATACAATCCATAATGGCCAGATATCTCTACAGAAGCATGCCATCGATTTTGCAGACAAATTTCCAGATACAATTACAGACAAATCACAGCTTTAGAGATTTCATGGTTATCTAAATTACGTCAACAATTTTTATTAGGATTGTGCTAAGGACCGAAATATTTTAAATCAGAGATTGAAGGAAAATCCTATGCCTTGGACTGATGCTCATACAAATGTTGTAAGAAACATCAAAGCCAAAGTAAAATCTCTTCCTATTTTATATGTTTCTGATGACAATGCTTTTAAAATTGTTGAATCAGATGCCAGTGACCTTGGATGGGGAGGTATACTTAAACAACTCTTTGAATCAAATAGCTCTTTGAAGATCTTCCTCAACTAGAACAAATGTTAAGAAGACATTTCCTAAAATACAATCAACAAGAATGTATGCTACTGCAAATTTGAGTTTAATGCAGTGATGATCAAAACATATGGAGGCTTTAAGAACCTCATACTTGAGAGTTTTGTTTCCCATGCCAATAACCTTTCTATTGGCTGCAACCCAATACTTAGCTTGGATAACTTTAGTATTGAGAATATTCACATCTGCACTTGAGTCAATTAGTGTAGTAAGAGAAAATATTTCACTTTGGATATAGATATCTATGAGAACATGGTGTTGTTGGTATTCAATCGTTAGGATTCTCATTTCTCTGAAACCTATTGTGGCATCCCTTTTCCCTTCACCAATATCAACCTTTGATTTACTAGAAAATTGTGCAGTATGCAATGTATATGCATTTGAATGTGCATAAATATTTTGTGCGAGGGGCTGTTTTCCTTTCTCTAACAGTTCTATTTTAGATTTTAAAGTAGAGATTTCTGCTTTGAGATAATGGATTTCTCTGCTTACCTCCCCCAAAGTGAGTGAACAAATTTTGTCCCGCGGTTGATATCTCTGAAATGATTTAGTGTTCCTTTCATAGGAGGCGTCGACAAAGAGTGGCTTCTTAGAATTTTTTGAAGGCTTTGAGGATTGAAGCTGGTCTACCAAGGCTTCAAGGAGTCTATTCTTCATGTCTCCTTCTTCCATAGCACAGATTTTTGCAAGAAGCTTTAGTTTTTCTTCTTCTGCTGTTTGGGCCATCAGTATTTTTTCTTTGAGCTATTTGGCAGGTGATTCATCAATAGAAAGATCAGTAGAAGAGTCAGAATCATAGTCTAAGGAGTAATGACATTGACAATCATCTGAATCTGAACAAAAACATGGTTGAATACGAGCATTAAGCTCTTCAGCTGATGACTCATAGGAAGAGGCAGTAAATGAGTCTGCAGATGAATTCTTAAGCTGCTGTTGTTGTATTTGTTCACGGATTACAACATTGGGAGAATGATCCATTTTATGACTTCTAGACCCACATCTCATGCACAACATTTGAGGTTCTGTTTTGACAATTTTCTTCTGGACATTTAGAGGCTGTGATTTCTTGCCTCTGTTTCTCCTAGAGTCTTCGCCAACTGGACATTTGTTTGAAGTGTGACCTATCTGGCCACATAACCAGCAAGTTAATTTATTCCATTTCTCCACTTTGGAGCTATGGAGATGGATGTCAGATGGCTTGTAATAATGGGTTTTTGGGAGATACTTGTAATATCCTCTTTTGGACTTCCATGGTGACTTTCTCTTACCTTTGTCAAACTTGGTTGTCTGTTTCTTTGCCTTCTTTGCTTTTCTTTTGGATTCTCTCCTCTTGACTAGAGGATCTTCAACATTTAAGCCATATTTGTTTCAGATGGATTTAGTGTCAGGTAATCTTGAGAGTTTTTCTAAAGATTTATTTACTTTAGAACTTGTGCAAAGACCAACCAAATATTTAGTAATGATAGAATATATTTCACCCCAAGTAAAAGATTCAAATGGTAACTGGAAAAATTCCTGTAGATGAATATAATCTACAAATCTGGAAGGAAGAGCTGCAAGATATACTTGTTTCCAGAGCAGATTTTTGAAATCTTTTACCTCATAGATGCGCTGCATCCAATCTCTATGAAAGTCTTCATATTGAGACATCTTATTGCATTTGAGATTCATCAGAATTATTTCATGTCTGTCTGCAATTTCTGTCTCTGAGCCACACTGATGTTCTAGGATCATAGAGGTGAGGGCTCCAATCATATTATTTTGAGGTGTATGTTATAAGAAAATTTTGGCACATCAACTCTGACTTCCAGATCAATGATATTAGGGTCCATCAACCCCTAATTCAGTTGTTTTCATTCCCTAATGAAGTTATCATACATCATGCTTGCCTCCCAAGAGTTTCATGACACCATTCATCCAAAAAATTGTCCCTAAGGAGATCATCGTAGGTGGCCTTCTATTTGGCTGCAATGAATGGCAGGCACTACATTGTCTGGGTGCTATGCATAGCACTTGGCCTTTATATCACCTGTGATGAGGGAGATCCATCAAAATTTTCAAATGAATCCATTGGATTCCTCATCCAATGGATGCTTCTAGAGTTTTATAGAAGGATTGGGCTCGCTTCTGGATGGGAAATGTTCTTTTACTGTGTCAACCTCATTAAAAAATGAAACAACTCTCGAGGAGAGTTCTTTGTCTTGTGTCAACCTCGTTAAAAAATGAAACAAGGGGTTCAAGGATAGTTAGTTTCTTGTGTCAACCTCGTTAAAAAATGAAACAAGGGGTCCGAGGATAGTTCGTTGTCTTGTGTCAACGTCGTTAAAAAATGAAACAAGGGGTCCGAGGATAGTTCGTTGTCTTGTGTCAACCTCGTTAGAAAAATGAAACAAGGAGTCTTAGGATAGTTCCTTGTCTTGTGTCAACCTCGTTAAAAAATGAAACAAGGAATTCGAGGATAGTTCCTTGTCTTGTGTCAACCTCGTTAAAAAATGAAATAAGGGTCTGAGGATTGTTCTTTGTCTTCTGTCAACCTCGTTAAAAAATGAAACCAAGGATATGAAGATAGTTATTTTACTGTGTCAACCTCATTAAAAAATGAAACAGGTCCTTGAGGACAATTCTTTTACTGTGTCAACCTCGTTAAAAAATGAAACAGGCCAATGAGCATAGTTCCTTGTCTTGTGTCAAGCTCGTTAAAAAATGAAATAAGGAATTTGAGTAGAGTTCCTTATCTTGTGTCAAGTTCATCAAAAAATGAAACAAGGTCCCCTGGGGAAAAGTTCCAAGTCGAGTCTTTGATTAGATCTCGTAAACTCCCAGTTGAGTCTTTCACTTGATCTTGGAAAAGAACCTTCATTCCATCCACTTGATAGCCTTGAGTAGTCTACTTAGGTGAATGTAATGAAGCTTGGGGGGCATGCACCTAATGGTAAAGTTAAGTTTCCCTGTAGGTTATGTGAAGGGAATCACCCAATTCACCTTTGTCTATCTAAACGAAGCCAAAAAGGTGTTGGGTAACTGTCTTGCTTCACGGTAGTGACTTCCATCTGGTTACCAGAGACTTTCCTTTTCATCATGCTGGGGGCATGTAAACCAATTCAATCATAGTCTTTTGTTTCAAGCTTGTGTAAAAATGAAACTGAATTCAAGCATAGTTTTTCGTATCAAGCTTGAGTAAACATGAAACTGAATCCAAGCATAGTTCCCTATGGTTCAAGCTTGTGTAAAAATGAACCCATTTCCATTTTAACCCTTGTGATTTCCATTCTATCAACCTTTTTCGTCAGATGAACCTTGGTTGTTTTCATCCCATCGCCACCATCCCTTTGGCCAATCATATGCTTTGACTTGGGTGTTTTACCTTTTTTGAGGAATAGTTGCAATGAGTGGTCTTATTAGCCAACCTCTTCATATAAATCAACATGTTTTGAGAAGTTCCAACATCATTGGAATCAGTTGCTACCCTAGACACCACTCGTTCCTCAAAATGGAGTCCTCTTTAAGCTCTTTTCAGACTCTCTAAACATGAAAAGATTGCCGAGCGCTTGTCGTTTCTATCTCGTTAACGGATTAGAATCGATATCTACTCAGTATAGTTTTACCCCTTCTTCGGGCTGAGATAGATTAACTATGAAAAAGATACTCGTTGGTCAAACATGATCAATAGGTTCTCTATTGTACTATTTTATGCTTTTTTGGGCTTGAGAGACAAATGTACGAAAAGGAACTTTTGGAGTTTCCTTTTAGTCCCTTTTCAGACTCTCTAAATGTGAAAATGACCAAGTTATCTTTGTCGTTAAACTCGTTAAAAACATTAAATAGTGACAAACTTGTCCATCTAGACAAGACCGAGTTTCACCTTCGCTAGACTCGTTAAAACATCAAATAACGATGGATTCACCCGAAGGGTGGAATTATACAACAAGCATATGTTATCCTCTCCAAGCTTGATAAAAAATAAAGAGGTACGGCCAAAAATGACTGGGGAAAATGGGAAAAAGCTGGGAACACTTTATGGTAGCAGGTCGCTCTTGAACATGACACTTTCACCTCATCACCGTGACTATGTGGGTTGGGTCATTCAGCTTGATGGTTATCACACCGTTGGTCTATCATACCATCCATCACTTTATTTTGGGTCAATGCTACCAATTCACCTTAGTGTCGCGGATATGTTCAAGAGAAGTCATTCAGTTCAAAACTTCATCTTTAAAATACAATAAACCTTCATTTTCATGCCCGCCATTCCTGAACCTTGTGCCGTCAGTCGATGTTTCATCTCCAAAATCATTACCTTGTTTCGTGTCGTTGATGTGGGATACATCAAGGTCCACCTGCAACGAGTCGCTTCTTGTCGGCATCAACACATCATCTAAGAAGTTGACTTAGAAACACCTCTTCAGTACCTTGAGGCTTGCATACATCAATGGCAGGTTTCTCGCTTCCCACAATAGGTTGACATCACTGGCCTTCGACCAAAAGACTTCTTTTTGTGTTCGACTTCAAATCATTTATTCACACCATGCAAAATGTACTACAGTACCTTGAGGGTCATTATCATTATCAGTGATTCCTATTGCGTCTGTTAACAACTTACATCATTGGTTGGTAATCAGACAATGTCTCTCCATGTTTGACTTCAGATCATCTATTCACATGGTTAGACTGGTACTTGAGTGAAAGATTGGACGAGATTGAAGACCTCGGATCTAGATTCATCCAGCCGGGCTGCGATATATTTTTCGGGAGTACTATATCAAATGTACAATGGCCTTAAATTCATGGTCATCCATTCATGGGTCTACATCTGTAGATGACTATATTTGTACATGTAATGAAATTTTATAAAGCTGAGCATGGGTATGCCTTCCCTCAGCTAGATTATGAGAAAAAATTAAAGTATCATGATATTTGTATTGTAACTGATGCATGTCACCTTCCGCTTTGAAACCTTCTCTCTAAGTGGTAAAGCATCTCACTCGACATGGTTATTTTCGACTTCATGCTTTAGGGGGCAACTGTTACAGGAAAATTTGGGCACATCAACCCTGACTTCCAGATCAATGATATTAGGGTCCATCAACCCCTAATTGAGTTGTTTTCATTCCCTAATGAAGTTAACCTACATCATGCTTGCCTACCAAGAGTTTCATGACACCATTCATCCAAAAAATGTCCCTAAGGAGATCATCGCAGGTGGCCTTCTATTTGGCTGCAATGAATGGTAGGCACTACACTATCTAGGCACTATGCATAGCACCTGTCCTTTGTATCACCTGTGATGAGCAAGATCCATCGAATTTTTCAAATGAATCCATTGGATTCCTCATCCAATGGATGCTTCTAGAGGTTTCTAGAAGGATTGGGCTCATTTTTGGATAAGGAAGAAGATGAATGAACCTTAAGCCATTATCCCTTCCTCCATGGAACCACTTCCCAAATATGGAAAAGCATTCATGAGGGCCATTAATGGCCTAACCTCCTCTTTTCAGCTATAAAAGGACCAGGCATTCAAGGCTGGTTTAAGGTTGAGACTTCTTAAGCTAAGGTAATGTTGTTTGGATGAGATTAGTAGAGAGACTAATGTTATCATGTCAAATTGTTGTTTCCATGAGGAGAGAAGGGTTTGAAGCTTGGAGGTTGATGCTGAATTAGACATGCATCTACATGGGTTGTAATCTTCCTTTCTATGAATAAAGAGTTTTGTGCTTTTTCCCATTCATGTGTTATGTGATGTATATTGTACTTTCGATTCTATAATATGTTTAGTTAATAGATCGATATGTATGCCTTTATGGTTTTCTGTCTCGACTTGTGTGCAGGTACCTTTCAAGCGAGTTAAGTACGGAAGGGAGTGGCGAAAGTGGTCAAAGGGAAGAGGGATCGAGCGAGAGATACAGGTTGGTACTTTTTCTCCTCTTTATTTTATCTGTTAGCTATAGGAAAAGCAATGGAATTACTTTAATTGCTGTTCTAGACTTGCTACTAGGTATAGGGTTTAGTCATTCGAAAAGACACTAAATTTGCCCATAACAGTGTACCATCAGTGTTATGAATTATATCTCCAGCTTCATCTTTGAGCAATTCTTTTTCCATTTTTGCTAGTAGAGCTGGGGATGATTCAGTTTCCCACCACCGTAGGAGGGTTCCCGTAAAACACTAGATGATAGTTTTGTAGGCTTCTTTTTCATCTCTCCCTCTTAGGAACATAAGCTTATACTCAGTAAACATCATATCAATCATTTTCCTTATTTGTCCCACACTGAGATTATCATTATTCCATTCTCTATGAGAGTCTGGAATAAAGGTATGGGTTTCTGGAACTTTTCCTTTACCACTAAGATCAAGAGCTGAATATTTGCTGTATTGACTTTCCAGTGGCTCATTTATTGGTAAGATTTGAGATTCTAGTTCCTTCTCTGGTTCCTTGAATAAGGAGGCAATAGAAATCCGGTCAAAAGTATCAGTGTTTTCTTTAGAATATTTTGGTAAACACTGTGAGACTTCTTTCAGGAATAGATGAGGAAATTTGTCAACTGGCTTGACCGGATCTTGGATTTGAATATTTCTTTTATTTAGGAAGGAAGTAGGAACTGGCTTCTTAGACTTAGATACATGTATCTTATCAAATTTTCCAGCTAAGACTGTTATGAGTCCTTTTGTAGAATGCATTTGATCTACAATTTGATCTTCTACTTCTTCCAATTTATTTAGGGATTCTCTAACATAACTTTTTACAACTGAAGAGGAAAATTGTACATCATTCAGGAAATTATTTACACTGTTGATTGAAACTTGAAACAATGGAACACGACTTGTATAATGTGTTAGCATTCAATACTAGCACATCACACATCACTCTATTAAGTACCAATGTACATATGAAACATTCAAAAAGATTTCAACAGAGATTTTATCATACCCAACAATGCAACACACAGACAACAAACATATTTTATCATACCCAAGAATCCAAACACTCACAAAACCAACACACAAAGCATACCATGAATCCAGCAGACATACTGTAAATCCATTCGCATAAGATTTTAGTCATTTGGACAATGTTACCAACAGAGTTTCAAGACAGAGTACAAGTGTTTCCGTAGGACTAATACTTAACACTGAGAGTAGATAAAATAGATGATAGAGGATACCAAGGAGATTGCAGAGCATTTGCACGTAGACCTCATAGCACATGACATATGATCTTACAATCATTGCAATGCAACCAATGCACAATTATTTCGACGTAGCCAATGCTCCAAATTTTGGCAGAGGGAGAAAGAATAATGGCAAGGAAAAAAATGAAGGACAATGAGTAGACTTACAATACAAAAAAAGATAATTTAAGACCTGTGATCTGATACCATGTTAGTTCAAGAGAGTAACTCTACGAATCAATTGTTATTTGCATTAAAAAATTATTAATAAATATATTGAAAGGAGAATTTTGAAATTCAAATTCCAGTGTCCTTTCACCTTATTTATTTTTGTATTTACAATATTTACATAATTTTCCTAATCCCAAATATTAGGTAAAGAGACACTGGAATCATATATTTAAGCGATCAAGCTGCCATTCAACAACATTGTGAGTCTTGGAAGATTCAAGAAAGATCACATCTCTAAATATCATAAACTTCTTATTCACTTCATCATAGAGGTGATATGCTTTGGAGGTATTTGAGTACCTCAAGAAGATACATTTTCAACTCCTTGCACCAAGTTTGTTTCTTTGTTCCTTAGGTATCGAGGCATAACTGGTGGACCCAAAAACCCTAAGATGCTTCATCGAATGAATGTGGCAATACCACATTTCATAGGGAGTATTCTTTTGAATAGCATGAGATGGACACCTATTCTTTACATATGCAACACATAGAATTGCATCAACCCAAAACATCAGCGTAACACTCTTGAAAAACATCATCGAGCGTACCATATTTAAGATTGTCATGTTCATTCTTTCAGCAACTCCGTTATGTCAGGGTTGTACGACACAATTATTTGATGTTTGATCCCATGTTGGTGAAGATAGTTTTCAAATTCATTTGAAGTATATTCTTTTCCATTAGTAGTAAGAATAGAGTCAATATGAGATTATGCATCATTTTCAATCCATGCATGAAAGTTCTTGAATGTTGTTGAGCAGCAACTTGATTGCTTGAACATATTCTCACTTTGACTGACAATGTTGTTGATCGATAACTTGATCACTTATATAAATTCTCACCTCCAGATTGTCAAGCCAAGAAGGTAACTCCACGAATCAATTGTTATGCACATTAAGAGAAAACATTGATATATACAAGGAGAGGGAGACTATTAAGATTCATTTCCCAATGTTGGTTCATTTTCCAATTTCCTTTATTTTTCTATTTACAATATTTACATAGATTTTCCTAATCCCAAAAATTAAGTGTCAACAAAAACAAATAAAATTTAAATTACCTATCTAAAATCCAAATAATGTTCTTTATATGAATAATGTTGTTTACCTGTATGATTAAACTTATCGCTACATAAATATGAAAATCTTAATTTAAAAATATATAAAAAGATTTAAGTTTATATATATATATAATAATATATATAAGATATAATGTATATATTTCATTTTTGTTTTATTTTGATTTTATTTTTAAATAAAATATAATATTAAATAAAATTAATGTTAAATCAATTTCATTTTAAAAGGAGTCTTAGGTAAGGGAATCCAAACCTTTACGGTCCAACACCACCAACCCAATCAATTTTAGAGGAAAGGGTTACCGGGCCTAAGCACTTAGTCTTGGTTTCGTGGAAAGGGTTACCACGGGCTGTAATGGCCTTGGTGGATTGTTGAGATGTTTTCTTGGATTGAATATTGATTAGCTGCATACATTAGTTGGGATAGGCGGGGTTATAAACGTTTTATAAACTGAATTATAATTGGATTGTACATAAATTAGTAGTTGAACTTTTAGATTTGACATTTAGTATTTGGAATTTTGGATGTGTGAAGGGTGTTATTTAATCAATAACTTTTGGAGTAATATTATATTTTTCTTATATTTATTTAATAAATAATAAATTAAATTTTTATTAAAAGTATTAAAAAAATTTTTAATAAAATACTAAATATATTTTTGATTAAAATATTTTAATTAATTTTAAAAATTAATGATTTAAAATCCATGTTGCAGATTAGGCCTGTTACAAATGAAGAATAAATGATATTACGGACTTTAAGAATAATTTTAAATATTAAAATAGGAGTAGAAAAAATGAATTTATTAGAATCTTAATTTTTTTTGAAAAATTATTGAAAGGTAAGGCTTTGTTTAAAGGTTCATACCAGGTAAAGAATAAGAAAAAAAATATTATATAAAATATATTTAGCCAAAGTGTATCTACTAATCATGAAATAAAGTCCTGAATAAGAAAGTTTATTCATGAAATAAAGTCCTAAGGACTGAAAACTGTCTTAAAGAAAAGTTAGAACTAGGGCACATGTGGCCTTGGTAGCTAAGACATGACGCCCAAGATCGGGCGGCAAGAAACAGGGCCATGAAACCTTGCACAAAATGGTAACGACCCCCACACCAACACTAGAAAGTTCATAAATTTGAACACTGAAGCAAACATATTGTATGCGATTAATCCATCAAATAACCTTACCCTATACAAAGTTTACCATTAAGACATTACTCCAAAGTTACCTGAAGCCTTGAGATCTTTACAGCTGCTTGTTTATTTTCAAGATGACAATAATGCAATTTACGCATTATTCCTGCAAGTTGAAAGATGTTTCCATCTACTGCACTGGTGCCGATATATATGGTTCTGAGAATCATGGAGGTGCAAATTATTTTGATTAACCTTAAGGAAATTGAAACATCGAAACTCAGGATCTGTTACTTCTGAATGCGTTCCTCGCACGTTGGAACTCTGGAATTTTTTCATTTAATAAAGCCTACATTGGATAATTCATTCTCTCCCATAAAGCGTAGCAGGTTCCTTACAATTTAAATTGGACGCACATTAGATATGTTGCAAGGCATCTGAAAAATTTGTAATCTTAAAAATCGCCATCTCTTCGCAATCCATAGATTGATAGAAATTGCAAACAAAACAACAAACATGTTATTGGACGGGCAAAAAAAATTTGATCCATTGGATACTTGATACAAAAACATGTCACTTTTATTATTTCATCCAATACCTGAGAAAGTAGAGGTGCAAATTCCATTGTTTAAACTTGGAATGCTGGCTAGTTATATATAGTTGGAACAGGTAAAATATGTTAATAACTCCCAAATTGTGTACAAAAAAATTGTTGACAATCGCATGCTTGTAACAATGGACGTGCGAAAATATCGATGCCATTTCCATGAACTGCGCATTATATACCAGCCATCTCGGGTCACGGTCCCTCCCCATTACTGGCCAACCTATACTTCAGCCAGACAAAAGAACATATATTTTCTGTGGATTACATTTCCTATGGTAAAACACATACACCGACGCACAAAATAGAGAGTTTTTGTGGATTACATTGCTTATCGAAAAACGCATCTACAGATGCCGTAAACTGTCAACCTGTTTCACCTAACACTTTCCACACACATACAATAGATTTTCTGTGGATTAGCATAAAGGACATCTCCATAAATTAACCAGGACAAAGCATTTAAACGCCACCACAGCGCTTGCTACGGCATCGGGCTCTATAGCCCTGATGTGGCGACGGTGCTCAGATCACATGAAAAATGCAAACCTAAGGTGAACTATATAAACTACATGATTTTTTATTTAAATTTTTGTGTGTACAAGAAGAATACAAAATCATGGGATCATAGATGTCACTACTATGTAGCGACATAATAATTTAGTGTAAAGAGAAAATGATTTAGCGCGCACATATCAAATTTATCTTCATATCAAATTTATCTTCCCATATCGTGAAAAATTTAATATGGATTAGAAAATTTAATAACTAATCTATATTCACTTTAACTCCAGATTTATTAAATGTTGAGAGGGATCAAATCTTTCAAGGTGTAAACCTTTCCTCAAGTTTTGCACTTAAAAAAGAGGTTTGCACCTTAAGATATTTGATTTATCTCGGAGCTTGATAGATCTAAGGTTAAGGTGGAACTAACCCACCTGGAACTATCATGCCAGGACTTATCTATTTGGATCAGAGAGAAACTTCAGGAATGACGTTATGACTAAAGAAGAATCTCCATTTGAGATCCCTGATGATGGGAGAGCTTTCCATTTTTGTTCCTTTCTCTCCCACCTCAATCTGTTTCTCCCCCCATCACTTTCTATCTTTACCCTCCAAATCTGTCACTATCTCCCTCCCTATATCCTTCTCTCTCTCCTCTTCTATCCCCCATCAGAGCTTAGTGTCTCCCCCTCTTTATCTTTCCATTCTCTCCCTATCTCTTTCCTCTCCTTCTCTCTCTTTTCCTACCTCTCCTCTCTCACTCACTCTCTCTCCATCTCTCCCTTTCCACTCCCTCTCTCTCTCTTCACCTCTATCTTTGTTAAAATTGGCAGCTAGGGCAAAATTCCACCTTAGGACAACTCATATGGTGGAGATGATTATTGCATTGGATTCCTCTTTCAGAGAGGTACAATTTTGATACAAAAATCATCTCAGTCTCACAAGCAAAGATGGAATTACGAATTTATTTTCCCTATGGAAAAATTGTTAAGATTGGCTCTAGTCAAATGTAGTCTCATGAAGCCCTACATATGTGTATTTTCACCCTCAACGAAGTGTATTTTATCTTGATTGGGTCGAACAAAGGTCTCTCTCTCTACTTCACACGTCTGGGAGGAGGCCGAGTTTTTCCTACGTGAAACAGGCCGCAAATTTCAGGGTGTTGACTAGCGTTGACTTGGGGTGTTTTGACTAGCATTGACCTTAATTTTTTGTGCCGGAATTTCGATTTTAGGAGGCCACATTTATTGGCACAAAAATCTAGGTGTTTGGGGACAATTTGACCAATGTTGAGTTTAGGTTGACGTCTGTTTTGACTGTAAAAAATTACAACAAATTTTCTCTCTCCTTTGACTAGGTTTGACCAAAGAATTTGGGCTGAATTTGACTCTCCTAGAAGGCTGAATTGGACTATTGTTTGTAGGATGTTTTGGGGCATCTTTGACCTCCATTAACTTTCTGGTTAGGGTTGATTTGACTGCTAATTTAGCATATTTGTTTTGGGCTTATATTTGTACTCTCTCTCTCTAGTGAACTAATGAAGAATAACAAGAAGATTTGATCAAAGGGTTTCCCCACATTGGGGTTTGTCCTTGGCATCTGCCAAATATTGTGTCCTCTTTTTCTGGCTTGTCTTATGCATTCAATTTTATGTTCTATCTGCATTTATTGTCAATGTTTATACGTTAATGTGATTGCTACTAGATATAATTGGAATTTGTCATTGGGATTCTAAGGAACATTGAAGTAAATTGTCTTAAGCATATAACTTACCATTTTTATCTAAAATCAACATGGTATCAAAGATGAGGTGAAGACAAATCCCAAGCAAGAGTAAAGCAAATCAATCACTAAAGGGAGATGTTGGACAAGGGCTTGGAACTAGTCCCAATGGCGGCTACATCTTTCTTCAAATCCGAGGACAAGATCAAGGACACATTTGATTATCATGCCTGGAAGGTGATTTTGGATTTGAATTTGGAAGAAAATGATGCCATGGACTATGTCAAATAAAGAATAACCAAGCCTCCTTCAAGTGAATCCACTGCTATTCAAACCAACTACAAGAAAGGTGAGACAAAAGCTAAGAAGATTATTGTTAATTCTATTCATAATCCTTTGTTTGCATATATTTCTAATTTGGAAACATATAAGGAGATGTATGAAATACTAGTTGGGATGTTCAAAATGAACAATGCAAATCAAATTCTCTATCTCAAAAACACATTGAAAGACATCAAGATGGATAGAGGAGAATCCATCCAATCCTATTTCATGAGGATCACTGAGATCGAGAATGATCTTCTATCTATTGGAGAAGTCACTAGTGACTGGGAACTCTCTCTTATTTCTCTTGGGGGACTTACAAGAGATTGAGATGTGTTTGATACTACCATTCTTAACAATGGCAGGATTCTCGGATACGAGGAACTATTGGCTAGATGCACTCAAGAAGAAATAAGGATGATGGAATGAGACAAGCCTTCAAATGGAAACAATCCTATTGCCTTCCCTGCTCATTATAGAAGAAGGAACAATGCTGTCCAAGGAATCAAGGACAAGGGTTCAAGCTGGGATCCAAAGAAGGAATAAAAGGAAGGTGCTTCAATTGTAATAAGTTTGGCCACTTCTCTAGAGAGTGTCCTCACAAGAAGGATACTTGATGCAGAAGCATGTGACTTGGAGGGAAAAATCTTCAAACTTATTCCAAAAATAAATAAAAAATCTACAGGCAAAGGAGTGGGGTCCTTTAGCCATCAGTTTCCATGCTTTTCTAGTTTAGGATAAGGATAGAATTTAAGAATAAGATCATGATGTAATAATCACTTTATGGATAAGCTGTAGTAAGCATTATGGATAATTGTTTTAATCGCTTTAAGTAATTGGCATGTTTTGGTAAAGGGATAAGGACCGAGTGGGCTTTATCTATGAAATCACGGGACTCCTCTGAGTTAGTCGATCTCGGAGACATTGTCATCTTCAAAACCTCCCTCTGTGCATATGAATTTATGGTTCTCTGTCAACTGGAATTTGTAAATATATTTGGTTACAGATTTTTACTTCTGAAACTTGTTAATGGTGATTCGGCTCAGTTCTTCCTATTAATATTTGCTTTAAGCTTGTTAATGTGTTTTTCCCTTATATTGGCATGCCTTGTTTCCATTATAAGCATTGTTGAGCTTCCAAGCAGAGACTCTCTTTTACACAGGAAAACCGTGAAATTACTTAACTGAATGAAGTTCTGCACCTGATATTTTATTAAATTTGGTTCATACCCATATCGGGTCCAAACCATTATTGCATCGCAAAACCACTGTAGAGTGGGAAGGATCTTTGGAACCGTCGAAGTCCGAAACTTTGACACCTCGGACCCGAAACACTATAGAGAAGAGTGGAAAGATTGTGGGGTCCACGATTGTTATCGCATCGCAAGATCGGAGCGGGAGGAGCAAGCCTTTAGAATATTGGAGTCACCGATTGCGACCTCTGATAATACCATGTGTTATCGCATCGGAGGAAGGAGCGTTGGAAGGGCCGATGGTTAACTGCCGATAGTGTTAAATTGTGTATAACGCATCTCGTTGAAATCTTGCGCCGATAGTGTAACTCTTTAGAATTAACACTATAGTGGTTAGCGTATTTCCATTCCTTTGGAATGAAAGCCCTTCGATTATGTATATTGCGTTTTAAATGCATTTTCCTTGTTTTTCCTATGGGAATTATAGTCCCGATAGAGGATAAAAGGCTCTATGCAATAAATTGTGCCCAATAACAAGGGTTGGGGTGATTAAGAAGGAAAGCATGGTGATTTGAAGGAAAAAAGGGAACCTCATGAAGCAGCCAATCTAGCAATATATGACTGATACTCCAGTGAGAGAAGAAGAAGGGTTTCAGCTAGAATTAGAAGAAATTGTATCAGGATTGAGGTTTGTCTATATCGCCTGCACCCAGGCCACCATTAGTGGTATCAGAGCAACCAGTTGACACTGAATTGAATCTCAGAAGCAGGAGAAGGGAAGTTAATATGGTTTTTAGAGTTGGAAGAGGACGAGGACGTGGTGGAAGAGGATGCCTTGTTGCAAATGCTGAAGTGATGGAAGCTGTGCAACAGATGCAAGCTAGATTGGATGCATTAACAATAGGGAGAAATATAGATGATGTTGATGTTAGTGAGCCTGAGGGTGAAGCTGTAGAGGAGGAAGCTGTAGCAGTTACTCTTGAGATGAGATTCTTCTAATCAGTGTTGAGATCCACAGCTACGCCAAAGATTGAGGTTTCAATATATGAAGGAGGACAGAATCCAGAAGAATTAATAGACTGGATTAATGGCATGGAGAAATTCTTTGACCATGAAGAAACAAAAGATGAGAAGAAAGTAAAGTTTGCTGTCACCAAGTTAAAAGGCCATGCAGCGCTCTGGTGGGATGGTGTGCAGGCAGAAAGAAAGAGACTTGGTAAGTAACCTATCAAGAATTGGAGCAGGATGGTAGCAAAGCTAAGGGGTAAGTTTCTATCAAGTAATTATCAGCAAACCTTGTTCAGACAAATGCAAAATATTAGACAGAGATCTATGACAGTGAAAGAATACACAAAGGAATTCTATAAGGTAAGCATAAGAGCTGGAGAAACTCAGGATACAGATGAGAAGGTGGCTAGATATGTGAATGGTCTTAGGATGGACATTCAAGATGAGATAAGTATAGTGTCTCCTAAAACAGTAGAAGAAGCTTATCAGATGGCACTGAGAGTTGAAGAAAAACTCATGAGGAAGCAGTCTTCCAGAGGGAGAGGTACTTTTCGAGGAAGGGGAAGTCAAGGTGGTAGAGGAAGATCTACAACACCTAAATATGGAGCTAGCAGCAACTCAACCCAGCATGCACCCATAGGAGGTGATGCAAGAGGCAGAGGGAGTTTTTCTAGAGGAAGAGGAGGCAGAGGAAGAGGAAGAGAAGTAAGATGTTACAGGTGTAACAAACTGGGACACAAAGATTTTGAGTGCCTAGAGAAAGCAGTAACAAATCAGAGGAATGAAATTGTTGCTCAAGCTGAGGGAGAAGCAACAACAACAACAGTGACAAAAGAAGAAAATATACCAGAGAGAGGAGAATATTTGGTAGTTAATGAAGTTTTTCTCAAGCCAACAAAGGAGATAGTTGAACCATCACAAAGAAAGACTTTATTCAGGACAGTGTGTAAGGTTCAAGGGAAATGATGTTAGATGATCATTGATAGTGGCAGCACTAATAATTTTGTCTCTACAGAAGTGGTGGAGAAATTGAAGCTAAAGACAATGAAACATCCAACACCTTACAAGGTGTCATGGTTACAAAAGGGACGTCCACTGTTAGTGAATGAACATTGTGAAGTGGAGTTTCAGTTGGGCAAGTATAAATATAAAATTGTATGTGATGTGATGGCAATGGATATGTGTCACATATTACTTGGACGACCTTGGCAATATGACAGAGGAGCTATGCATGATGGGAAAATAAACACCTACAAGTTTAGAAAGGATGGTGTCAATCATATGTTGCTGCCTTTGCAAGAAGAAGATGCATCAGGAAAGAAGACTGATCCAAAAACTCTGTTACTAGGAGGAAAGGAATACTTGAAGTAGATTGAAGAGAATGAGGTAAATTTTGCTATAATTTGCAAGCCCAAGGTAATAATGACTTTTACTACAGTTTCTGATTTACCCATTGAAATTCAAGAAATGTTGGAGGACTATTGTGATATTATTGTTGATGATTTGCCTAATGAGTTACCACCCACTAGAAGAATTAGCCATCATATAGATTTGATTCCTAGAGCAAGTCTACCTAACAAAGCAGCTTACAGAATGACTCCTATAGAAAATGAAGAGGTTAGGAAGCAGGTGCAAGAATTGCTTGACAAAGGGCTGATCAGAGAAAGCTTGAGTCCTTATGCAGTACCAACAATGTTGAGTCCAAAGAAAGATGGAGGCTAGAGAATGTGTACATATTCAAGATCCATCAATAAAATCACAATCAGGTACAGATTTCCTTTACCTAGAATTGAAGATTTAATGGATTGCTTGAGTGGAGCAAAGTATTTTTCGAAACTAGATCTTAGAAGTGGGTATCATCAGATAAGGATAAGAGAAGGGGATGAGTGGAAAACTGCCTTTAAGACAAATGAGGGATTGTATGAGTGGAGAGTAATGACTTTTGGGTTGTTAAATGCACCAAGTGCATTTATGAGACTCATGAATGAAGTTCTTAAAGAGTTTATTGGTAAATTTGTAATAGTATATCTGGACAATATATTAGTTTACAACAGGTCTAAGGAGGAGCACATGAGACATTTGAATTATGTCTTACAAAGGCTACAACAAGAGAAATTATTGTTGAATTTGAAGAAGTGTTCATTCATGAAAGAGGAGCTAGTGTACTTGGGTTTTTTTATTTCTGCTGAAGGGCTGAAGATGGATCCAGAGAAGATCAAGGCAATCATGGAGTGGCCTTCACCCAAGAGTGTTTTTGAGGTAAGAAGTTTTCATGGTCTTGCTAGCTTTTATAGAAAATTCATCAAGAATTTTAGTAAGATCAATGCACCTATTATTGAGACCATAAAGAAAGATAAACAACCATTTAGATGGATTGTTGAAGCAGAAAAGATTTTTTCAGTTGTTAAAGAAGAAAATCACTGAAAAGCCTATTTTGGTTCTACCTAATTTTATTAAGCCTTTCCAAGTGAAGTGTGATGCCAGCGGAGAAGTAATTGGAGGTGTTTTAAGTTAGGAAGATAGACTTATAGCCTATTTTAGTGAAAAGCTAAATGATTCCAAAAAGAAGTATTCTTCTTATGATAATGAGTTCTACGCAGTTGCGTAGACATTCAAGAAATGGAGGCATTATCTAATGTCAAAGGAGTTCATACTTTATTCAGATAACCGTGCACTATAGTATATTATGCAGCAACCAAAACTTAGCTAGAAACATGCTAAATGGGTAGAGTATCTTCAAGGTTTCCATTTTGTTTTGAAACATATAAATGGCCAATCAAATAAAGTTGCAGATGCCTTAAGTAGGAGAAATATATTACTTCAAGAGAGTCAAATTCAAGTGTTAGGATTTGATTTTCTTAAAGAATTATATGAGACAGATTCAGATTTTAAAGAAGCATTTGAAACCTGTAAGAATCCTATTTTGATGGTAGGAGTAAATGGTTGGATTATTTCTTACAAGATGGACTGTTGTTTAAGAGAAATTAGCTGTGCATACCAAACTGTTCTATGAGGGAGAACTTAATCAAAGAAAAACATAGTGGAGGACTTGCAGGACATTTTGGCATAGAGAAGACTTTTGAACAGTTGAACATATTTTATTTCTGGCCAAAAATGAGATTTGATGTGGAAAAGTATGTGGGAACTTGTAAAATCTGTCAATATGTAAAGGGAAGAAGCCCAAACACAGGTTTGTATGTTCCATTACAAATTCCAGATAGGCCATGGGATATGGTAAGTATGGATTTTGTTTTGGGCTTACCAAAGACTCAAAGAGGTAATGATTCAATTTTTGTTGTAGTGGATAGATTTTCAAAAATGACACACTTTATTCCATGTTATAAAACTAGTGATGCTTCTCACATTACTAATTTGTTTTTTAAGGAGGTTGTAAGATTGCATGGGTTGCCTAAGAGTATTTTCTCAGATATGGATTCCAAATTTGTTGGACATTTATGGAGGAAATTATGGAAGAAGTTGGGAACTAAAGTAAGTTTTAGCTCTGCCTATCATCCACAAAATGATGGACAGATTGAAGTTGTGAACAAGAGTTTGGGCAATCTTTTAAGGAGTCTTACTGCAGAACATCTAAAGCAATGGGATCAAGTGTTGGCACAAGTTGAATATGCATATAATAACTCACCTAACAGGAGTACAGGACAAGTCCGTTCCATATTGTTTATGGAATGCATCCAAGAGGAATATTTGAGTTGAGAAATTTGGGAAACGAAGAGATGAGAAGTGTAGAAGGAGAAGATTTTGCTTCAGAAATGCAAGCAATACATGAACAAGAGATACAAGAGATTGACTGGGTAAAACAGTTACCCACAGCAAAGGAATTGAAGCTAGAAAGAATTTTGGACAAGAATGTGTTTAAGAAAACAAGGGGACGAGAGTACTTTTAGTATTTGGTAAAATGGAAAGGCTAGCCAACCGCTGAAGCTACTTGGGTTATAGAAAACATGCTACAGAAATTGGGCAGTTTTGTAGATGAGCTCATGGACAGGAGCCCATGAAACATTTTTTCCTTAGGAGTCTGATGTAGGAGCATGTGACTTGGAGGGAAAAATCTTCAAACTTATTCCAAAAAAAAAAAAAATCTACAGTCAAAGGAGTGGGGTCCTTTAGCCATCAATTTCCATGCTTTTCTAGTTTAGGATAAGGATAGAATTTAAGAATAAGATCATGATGTAATAATCTCTTTATGGATAAGCTGTAGTAAGCCTTAAGGATAATTGCTTTAATCACTTTATGTAATTGGCATGTTTTTGTAAAGGGATAAGGACCAAGTAGGCTTTATCTATGAAATAACGAAACTTCTTTGAGTTAGTTGATCCCGGAGACATTGTCATCTTTAAACCTCCCTCTGTGCGTCTGAATTTCTGGTTATCTGTCAACTGGAATTTGTAAATATATTTGGTTATGGTTTTTTACTTCTGAACCTTGTTAATAGTGATTTGGCTCAGTTCTTCCTATTAATATTTTCTTTAAGCTTGTTAACATGTTTTTCCCTTATATTGGCATGCCTTGTTTCCTTTCTAAGCATTGTTGAGCTTCCAAGTGGAAACTCTATTTTACATAGGAAAACCATGAAATTACTTAACTGAATGAAGTTCTGGACCTGATATTTTATTAAATTTGGTTCATACCCATATTGAGTCCAGCCCATTATCACATCACAGAACCAATGTAGAGTGGGAAGGATCTTTGGAACTGCTAAAGTTCGAAACTCCGATAGCTCAGACCCAAAACACTATAGAGAAGAGTGGAAAGATTTTCGGGTCTGCGATTGTTATCGCATCGCAAGATCGGAGCGGGAGGAGCAAGCCTTTAGAATATTGGAGTCAACGATTGTGATCTCCGATAATACCATGTGTTATCGCATCGGAGGAAGGAGCGTTGGAAGGGCCGATGGTTAACTGCCGATAGTGTTAAATTGCGTATAACGCATCTTGTTGAAATCTTGCGCCGACAATGTAATTCTTTAGAATTAACACTATAGTGGTTTTAAAGCGCCGATAGTGTATTTCCATTCCTTTGGAACGAAAGCCCTCTGACAAACGTATTTTCCTTGTTTTAAAGCAACGATAGTCTATTTTTACAATTCCTATGGGAATTATAGTCCCGATAGAGGATAAGAGGCTCTATGCAATAAATTGTGCCTAATAACAAGGGTTGGGGTGATTAAGAAGGAAAGCGTGGTGATTTGAAGGAAAAAAGGGAACTTCATGAAGCATTCAATCTAGCAATATATGACTGATACTCCAAGAATGGTTTTAGCCAGAATTAGAAAAAATTATATTAGGATTTGGGCGTTTGTCTATATCGCCTGCACCCAGGCCACCAATAATCCAAGAGGTGATGACAATAATAATAACAACAACTTCAAGAGTAATCACAATTGAAATAACAACATGTTCAATAATAAAGTAAAAAGGGATGTTCCTGCTGCTCGGAATGGAGGTGGTCATCCTCCCAAGAAGTCAAGAAACTCCAGGTATGATGAAATTAATTTTGCTAAGAAAAATGAATTTTATCTTATTTCTTCCCTCTCCATTGCCTCTCCTCCAGATACATTGGACAATTGGTTGATTGCTAGTGGTGCCTCAAGGAACTTCACTGGGTATAAATAAGATCTCTCAAACTTGGTTGAGAAGAAGACAAATACGGAGATCATACGTGGGGATAATGCCACTTATCCTGTGAAAGGAATTGGGACCATTACTCTTCACTTAAATCAAGGTCAAACCCTTCACCTACAAGAAGTGTTATATGTACTTGACTTGAAAAAGAACTTGGTTTCTATTTCTGCGATGGAAGACAAAGGTTTTAAGCTGTAATTCATTGATGGGAAGGTTCATCTTTGGAAAATGAATCCAAGAGATGCATTCACTCTAGGATTCAGGGTTGAAGGTCTTTATCAGGTTGGAGGAAGTCCATTGGGAGCAATGATTTGTGACACCTCTATTCAATTCGAGTTGTGACATCGAAGATTTTCTCACCTTCATTTTAAAGCCTTACTTGATGTAAGGAAGTGTTGGGTGTGGAGCCTGATTATCTTCTTTATTTAGAGGTATCGCCACATTGGACCCCAGTTTGTAATGTGGCGCAACACCACCCATAAAATATATGCTGCAGGGGGGTCTAGGGGGGTGGAAACTGTGACCTTGGGAGCGCCCCCCCCCCCAAGTAGGGGGATCGAGGGCAGTGCCCCCAGAGCTAAAAATAAATGTAAAATTGCCTTGTAAAATGTTGTAACTTCCTAGTCAATCTAGGTCATTCATTAGGCAGAGATTCGACGGTAGAAGTTATGTTTAGTTTAGGTTTTTTTCCCTAGAAGGGAACCCCTCACTATATATGAGGGAATTGTATTGCGTCTATGTATATCTGTATTTTGAGTGAGAAAGAGAGAGGAGATTGTGTGAGAGCAAAGAGCGAATTGTAGTGAATCTACTGTAGGTTGTATCTCTTCAGTTTGCTAGATAATATAAAAGGAAGGACTGGTTGTTTCTCTGTGGACATAGCCCAAATTGGGTGAACCACGTATATCTGTCTCTCTCTTGTTTTATTTGTTTTCTGTGTTTGTATTTCTATAATATATTTTATGTGTTCCGTTGCTTTGTAATATATAATTTTTTAACAGGAAGATGGTCAGAGGGATGCCCAAATTCAATTTGTATCATGAAGGTGTTTGTTAGGGATGTGAAGCTGGAAAACATACAAGGGGACCATTCCCCTATGATGGGCATGGAATCCCCCCAAGGCATGTTTTGGGGCTTAAAGACCAAGTTTTGACCAAATCTTCTAGTAAAAACTCCGCGAATTGTGGGCGCGGAGCGCAAAATTATGATAGAGTCACAGGGTTGTCCACCCTCATTTTGTAATGTAATGTCAGCTTAATAGACCTACCCATGGTCCACATACCATGGGATTGTATAGATAGAGCGAGGCTCTAAGTGTAGAAGATAAGGCACAAGAACATGAGAAGTCTAAGTGATTGAGTAAAAGAGTAAAGTGTTTTCTTTGGGTCATAGAGTAAGGGAAGGCTCTACAGCTGAGTGTGCAGAGGCCAGGTAGTCTGCAGTTGAGTGTGTGGACCCCTGCAGCTGAGTGCGCAGGGCAGGTCGAGTCTGTAATTGTTGGAAGAATCAATAAAGAGAAGTTTACCATACTTATGTGCATCTTTTCCTATTTTAATATATGATTGGGTATAATTTGCAAGTATACTGTTTATTTGTTGCGCGAAATTATATGAATGTTTTTGTATAATTAGATGTAAGACATCCAAGTACGCAAAGGTAATTAACCGGTATAGGAAGATAAGTAAGATCTTGGATATAGCGCAGAGCGCGGCTCTAGCAGCGCGAAATCTCCACAAACCCTGGTTAGGGCTGCGCGAGGGCATTGTATCAGGGCATGAGGAACAGGGAAGTGCGCGAAGTGACCTACGCATAGGGACAAACGGTGGGACTAGTCGAACCTCTCAGAAATCTCAAGGGTGCAAAAACCTAGTTCTAGCACCCTCCCATACTACTTCGGGTGAGACCTAAGTCTGCACTTCGCGGACTGTTTCCAAAAGGGCCAGTAGTACAGGGATTTGTTTAGCTAATTAACTCTGAACCTGGGTCAGACCCCAACAAGCCAACAAATTGTTTTGTTGCCAGGACCGAGATTTGCATAGAGATGTCTGATGTTGTATCACTAGAATCTGACAAAGAAAGGAATTGAAGATTGGTTGGAAAAAAAGATTCATGAATTCGAAGTGCAGGAAAACAGTAATCCATGACTATCAAAGGAAGAGTGGTTAGACTGCTGCTTATATATAGAGATCCATGAAATTTTCTTCGCATCCTTCCCCACTGAGTTATACGAGTGGATAGTGAAGCTAGTAGATAGCCAAGGAAGGTGTAAAATCGACAGACCTATTGTGTGGACTCCAGAATTGGTGCGCAGATTGGAAGTATCGGAAGATAAGATCACCCGCACTGTCGATCACTAGCTTGATCAAATCATAGGAGGATTTATCACCAAATTCGTGGTAGATACTTCAATCAGTTATAGCGAGGAAGAACGACGCTTCCTCAAAGGACTGCGAGGTAAGTACGTTAAATCTTTGAACACTTGGATTAAAATACTACTGTGTGAAAAATAGGTTATGCGAATAAATTGATGTTTGGGGCTACATGAAGTGGGACAATCTACAGAAACAAAGGTAGGACATGACTAGAAACTAGCCCCTTGATTTCACCTCCACAAGGGGGCGAGGAAGAGCTAGCGAATGTCTCACCAAGAAGTGGGATCAATTTGATAAGGCATAGAATTCCGTGCATACCACCCCCACCCACACCACTACCAGTTTCACCATCTTCACCCCCGTCTTCACCCATACCACCTCCGCCACCACCGCAAAGCAGTATGGAAAGTGCGATAAAGATACTAGTGTTCAAGGGAGTAGGGAATGAAGATCCAGACCAGTTCTGGTTCGTGATAAAAGATATATGGGAATCATAGGGAGTCACAGATGACAATATAAAGAAGGCAACGTTGGTCAACGCTCTGCAGGATCGCGTGCTGACCTGGTACATTAAGCATTCCAATGACAATCCAAATGCGGGGATCACAGATATCCAAGCTGCGCTAAATAAAGAACTTAGCAGGCCAAAGTCAGAGGCATAGTCGATCATTGGGTTCAAGGAAATCACGATGCTACCAAGCAAGACCCCGTGGGAGTTGGATCAAAGATTGAAGTGCACAATTCACGAAGCAAACATGACATTAACGGATGGGAAACACTGCGAATGGTTTGTAGCATCGTTAATGTTGCATCTACAGAACGCACTATCACAATAGAGGTTAAGCACTCAGGCCAAGGCCTTGGAGGTTGCGATGAGATTGCAAGAGACCTCGATACAAGATCCCAACCCAGGAGTTCAGCAGATTCACGTGCAGTTGAAACACTTGTGCCTTGAGATGCAGAGTTTGAAACAAGACATGACAACTTGCCTAGAGATGCGTGATGAGGTATGATGCGTAAAATGCAAGGGCCAGGGGCATGACAAGGACCACTACCCATTGTTCGCGAATTACTTTGCGTGAGGAGGGCCAATGCCACTAAGACTGGAGGCACAAGCAGGACCAAACATGGCGCCTGCACTATGGTGCGTGATTTGTCAGATAGGAGGAAAGCATGCTACAGATAACTGCCATCTATTACAGAAGTATACACAGAATTCACAATAGTTGTTATGTAATTTCTGTAGGTCAGTGGGACATGATGAGTGCACCTGTCGAAGTTATGAGCTGATGATGGATCAAACTCCTACCTACAAAGTTCAGGCTGAAACACAGCCCCTCGATCAAAACACAGGAATGGTGCACACTGATTTTAGGGGTGCAGACGAGGCCGAGGTGGAGGGGGGACCAGGAAGAGGTCGCAGACAACGGATATGTTACAATTACGGAGGGCCAGGGCATTATGCCCACGATTATACGAATCCAATGTTACCATCATGCTTGTATTGTACGTTGTTTGATCATGAGATGGAGGATTGTCCCACACTGATAGTGAGGCTGCGTGATAGAGGAGCACTCCAACCTCCCCCAACTCAGAACTTGCAAATGATAAGGCCTGAGTCACATGAGGAAGACCCTAATGTAAATATCGTGCTCTGGAGTGGAATAATAATAGGAGATGACAAAGGCAAGCAACCTGAAGAAAGTACTTGGCTTTGCAAGGCTCCAACGAAGGAACCAGAATTTGATTTGGAGCGTGCTAAGGAGACCTTCATGGAAGCTAAGAGAAGCTTCACTGATGCCTCCACTTCAGGAAGTAAAGACAGGCTGGAGCCGGAAATTGAGCCATCAATGCTCACTATGTTTTTGGAGTCATGCATGAAGTTGCTGCGCAACAACAAGGCTATAAAGGAGCCGCAAGAACTCATAACTAGATGCGTTGGAACCGCGCTAGGAGAACCACGCGTAGTCTGCAAGCTCGAGAAACACATGACACAAACAAGAAGGGAGATGAGATTGACCGCGTAGATTGGGGAATATGAGATGGACCAAGTGATTCTGGATCTAGGATTGGACGCGAACATCCAGCCAAAGCAGACATGGTAGTGCATGGGTAGGCTTGCGTTGCAATGGTCTCCAATCCAACTGCTAATGGTGAACCAACAAAAGATCCTACCTATGGGGAGATTGCAGGGAATCAGAGTAGATATCGAAGGAGCAAGCACGCTAGTAGATTTCGAAGTGATAGAGATTGTTGATGACAACAATCCCTACCCCGCGCTATTGGGAATACATTGGGCCACTGATATGAATGGAGTGATAAATATAAAGAAGTGCAAGATGGTCTTTAAGAAAACGTATTTGTGCATAGTGGTACCTTTATACCTTGCAGAAGGATCGCGCTACACGAAGCCAGTGTGCGACTATGATAACGACGACGACCTGGACTGCATCTACAAGATAACCGCATGGGAGCAAGACTGGGTAAATCCAACTGCGGATGGCTGAATCTCACGGGAGTGCGTAAGCTCCTGCACATTAGATTCTGACAAGGAGATAGAACGATGGCAGAACCGGTTACACGAGGTAACCACGCTCAATTGTAACACGATGATGAGGTCACTACACTATGTAGCAATAGAGGTAAGAGATCTGCCTACGTATGACAGGTTAAGCGAGGTGGATGACCTCCTGAACAAATTTGAAGAAGTGCCGGAACAACAGTGCTTCGATGCTCTAAAATGGGTCCTGCGAGCTACACCTGCAAGATGGTGGGGTACGCACTAAAGAAGTCTTGAGGACTGGTGCGAATGTAGAAGAATGATACGCACACAGTTTGGGAAGCCTTTGATGTGATTAACAGATAATATTGTCAGATGAAATGACCTGTGCACCCACCTATCTAGGTGGATACAGGCCTATGGTGTGAAACCTTCACAAATGCACATAGTCCTTGGGGTAGGAGCACGATCAGTAAGTAGGTGCAAGTAAGGCAATGGCACGAACAACCCCTCCATTTGGGACCACGAAGTATGGAAAGACCAAGTGCACAAAAGGATATCCACATAGAATCCTTTAATAAAGTACATGAAGCGTTGAACAAGGTCCACAATGCGAAGCAGACTGACTGGGACCTGCACATACCAGTGGTTCTATGGGCTTATAGGACCGCGTGCAAGAATCTGACCACATAGGCACTACCAAGGTTGGAGTATAAAGAAACTGCTGTAAGCCCTATAGTAAATGAAAAGCTTAGACCGCACATGATAGCACCGATAGATACGATGGTTTGCGGAACCTTGGAAGAAGAAATCCAACAGGGAAATTCTAGGCTCCAAGAACTTAAAGAAGAAAGGGTACAATTAAGGAAGAAAAGTTCTCTGGTAGATGCGGAAGTCAAGAAGCTGAAGGATGAGATAAAGGAAGATTTTCTCGGAAAAAAGACCAGGGTGATAAGGTAGTATGTGCACGATCACGATGAAAAATTTGAGGCCGGTCGCCACAAATTGATCAGTCTGATGCCTTGGCTTGGACCACACATTACTACACAAATCGATGAGGGTAGCGTGTTGCAGATGATAAAGTGAGCGATGCCCCCCGTAACAATAAAAGGTGGGTATTTTCCAGGAAACGTGATGGATGACAGGATGAAACTTTACACAGGTGGTGCGACCACCTGACTAGCTAAGGGAAGTACAATCATAGCACTCCAGGTAGTTGAAAGGAAGTGCCGGACTATAAACTATTCTGCCTGGGAGCTGTGCGATGTTGGAGCTGTGTGCAGAAGCAAAGAGTCACAAGGTCCGTGACTACACATGGGGGGCTGTGCTACCACGTGGGTTGGCCAGAAAGTGACCATTGAAGTCACTATTCACAATGGGATGCTCGACTTCAGACCAAATGGAGCGGGCGATAGGCATTTAAGATGCGATTTATGGGCAAGATTTGGGAAAATATGCCGCCAAGGGAGCATTAATGAATTGGATTTGGGGGGAATGGTTGAATTCAAATTCAAAAAGCACTATAAATTAAAAGGGGTACCCAAAAAAAAAAACAATTGGTCATTTACAAATTGAGCTATTGAGCAGAACCCTGCTTGTTTTGTGCCGAGCATTGATTGAGCCCCTGAGTTCGCAAGTGATAGATTTTTGGATGGACACGGTGGAAGTAGCTGAGGAAGTTATGGAAATAATAGAAATGACCACAAAATAGTTCACGTAGGCCCTGATTGTGGGGGATGCTCTGGAAGGTGTCGGGATTATGGCAGAAATCCCGAAATCACTGCGCACACAAAGACCAAAGAAGGACAAACAAGCGATGGTTCTCGTACGCGTGTCCCCGCAGAACCCGCTACGCACCAAGCTACCGATGGAGGAGAAGCGAGGAGAAGGGGAAAACCGTCACCATAGAAACTGATGAAGAAGAAGAAGACCTAGAGGACCTTATCATCGAAGATGATGAGGACGAAGACATGGAGGAGGAAACTGAGCTTGCGCACCCCTCGACAAAGCTGCCCGCCTATGTCGCCCCACAGAAAGGGAAGGCTAAAGTGCCCAAGGACCTTGATGAGACCAAGAGCTCACTCCAGACCCCGCTCCTCCCAGACAACATTATTTTTGAGGGCATGCACCTGGGACGGGTGCTGAGCTTAAAATTTGAAGATTGGGACCTCGCTGACCACGAGAAGTTCCCTCACCTTGAGACCTTGCACCTCATGAAGCCCAAGAAGAACACCGTGGCGGGGGTTACAAAATTAGAGCCACGAAAGTGGTTGCGTGGATTGGAAAAGGCCGAGCTACTTAACTTGCTCTGGGTGCCGCATTTCCACTGCGCCCCAATAACAATTTTCATCATTAGGCAGCTGCTCTGCTTGGTGCATGATGAGTGTTTGTGGCTGGAGGAGCCCATCCCCATCATGACAGACTTGATTCACCGCATTTCTTAGCTGCCATGCAAAGGAGAGGACCTCGCAGACATATCCGAAGGGAAGAGCAGTGACTTGGCCATCGCGGAGGCCATGAAGAAGAAATACAAGCTGGAAAAGAAGAAAAGGGGCTATGCCATATCGAAAATCAACGATAAAGCAGTTAGAGTGGCAACCCAAATATTGGACGGTAAGGTTATGTGCAAGTGTCGTGCGGACGAGGTACCTGCGTCGGTGGTAGCACTTGTTAAACAGTGCGCAGAGGGGGTCCAGTTTAATTGGTCTGAGTTCCTCTGCAAGGAATTCTTGGAGAATTGTCGCGAAGCTTAGGAACAGGGAAAAATGTTCCACTATGCGTGGCTTCTACTATCCATAGTACTCGTGGCAGGGGAATTTCCAGAGATAGTCAATTCCCCACAATTGACAGGGATCTGCCGAAGGCTGCGAAGTACGCTTCGCTTTGGGCCATAAAGGATGCAAATAAGATCTGCAAGAGTAAGATATTTTGGGTGTTCATGGAGATGAATCTTAGAATGGGGATCAAATTCAAGCCACGATTGTCGCCCACTGTCTGCAACAACCTGCAGAGTTTTGCATAGTTTAAAGCAGACATCCATAGCATATACATCCGAGCATGAAAGGACCCGGCCAAACAATGGAGAAAGCTACCCTTTGTAGCCACAGATGATGTCATCTTTAACGTCTTAAAGACATGGCTGCTGGAGTGGCGTGCTCCAGACATCATGGAGATAGAGAAGTCGGCGGCACAGAGGAAGAAAGAAGAGGCCAAACTACACATCACACAGTTGGCAAAAAAGAGAAGGAAGGAGGCAGCAGTAGCAGAAGCATGGGACGCTGCACAGACAACAACTAAACAGGAAAAGGCCGCAACAACAGCAGTGCAGGAGGTAGCCATGAAGGCGCGTGAGGGCCAAACGTCGCCTTCGAATGGGTAGGAAGCAGAGGAAGAAGAGGTAGGTGCGGACCCGCAAACCGCATCAACACAGTTGAAGCACCAGTACCTAATCGAGTGCACAGGGCAATGCAAGAAGGTCAAGGCATCGAAGTTGTCTATTGACCCGATCACCCTAACTGAGGGTGATCTACATGACATTGGCAAGATAATGCATGATGTCACATCTGAGGCCCTCCAAAATTTTATGCAGGAGAACCAAATTGTGTTGGGGGCCCTCAGAGCGCAGCTGTAGGAGTTGCGGGTGCGCCCTCCTCCGACTGGTACCCTTTCGACCAGCCTCGCAGTCGGAAAAATGGCTAGAGAACATATGTTGCGCGCTTGGGTGACAAATGTTGTAGTGCTACTAGAAGGGGCACTAGTGACAACAAATGAGGCTAATAGGCCTACGGTTAGTGCACTGAAGGGTCTCGGCATCAACATGGCTGCACTCTCGCGAGAGACCTTATACGTTCTGCAAGATGGGATAACTGCAGAATTGCGGGCTAAGGAGAGCCATGCCCTACAAGTCCTTAGCGAGCAGAAGATCAAAGTGGAATAGTTGAGCTTGCAGCGCGACAAAGTGTTGTCGTAGAATCGACAGCTCGTACAGGTACTAGATGAAGCTTGCTAAAGCGTCTCAGAGCTGGCCATCCCAGCAGACACACCAGTAGAGGTGCGCATCCACAGGCTAACAGCAGAGGTGCACGAGGTGCGAGAGGAAATGACAAAGGTTCAACTGGAGCTGAACCTTTAGATCGCCGAGCTGCAGTTAAAGGCACAACCATCCACCCCTCCAGAAGTCAGAGAACAATGCGCTAGTGTTATTACAACGGGACTGGATGAGATTGGTAGTGCAGTGCGAGACTGCACCAACATGTTGGAAGAGTCATTTGAGGTCCTCACAAATCTGCAAGAGGACCCCAACATCCAGCACTTAGAGATAGAGGCACGAGAACTCCAATAGCAGTATGACAACATCAAAGGAACTACGTAGACAGTGGCCCTCACTCAGAGGCTCGCGCGGATGCAATAGGCCAAAGTGCTGAAAGAACAGGTGGACATGACACAACATAAGGAAACCATCCTGAAGGTGCGAGTCCAACCTCGGATCGACGAGGCCTTCACCATCACAACCAAAATTGAAGGCAAGCTCACACACATGTAGGGGATATATGCATAGATGCAAAGAAGCACTTCTGACACCACGGTCTCGGAACAAAGCATGCAAGATATCCAGCAAGCAACAACTCAGTGTGTTTCCAACCTTGCAGTAGTTCGAGTAGAGTTGGAAGGACTCCATGCCGACATAGTGACTCGAGGGCGAGTCACAATGTTTGTGTTGGGGGCCTGTTGGGCATGGAATCCCCCCAAGGCATGTTTTGGGGCTTAAAGCCCAAGTTTTGACCAAATCTTCTTGTAAAAACTCTGTGAATTGTGGGTGCAGAGTGTGAAATTATGATAGAGTCACAGGGTTGTCCACCCTCATTTTGTAATGTAACGTTGGTTTAATAGACCTACCCATGGTCTGTAGACCATGGGATTGTATAAATAAAGCGAGGCTCTAAGTATAGAAGAGAAGGCATAAGAGCATGAAAAGTCTAAGTGATTGAGTAAAAGAGTAAAGTGTGTCTTTGGGTCATATAGTAGGGGAAGGCTCTGTAGCTGAGTGTGCAGAGGCCAAGTAGTCCGTAGCTGAGTGCACGAACCCCTGCAATTGAGTGCGCGGACCCCTGCAGCTGAGTGCGCAGGGCAGGTCGAGTCTGTAACCATTAGAAGAATCAATAAAGAGAAGTTTACCATATTTTTGTGCATCTTTTCCTGTTTTAATATATGATTGGGTATAATTTGCAAGTATACTGTTTATTTGTTGCACGAACTTATATGAATGTTTTTGTATAACTAATTATAATGTAAGACATCCAAGTACGCAAAGGTAATTAACTGATATAGGAAGATAAGTAAGATCTCGGGTAATAGCGCATAGCATGGCTCTAGTAGTGCGAAAGCTCCACAACCCCTGGTTAGGGCTGCATGAGGGTAGTGTATCAGGGCGTGAGGAACAGGGAAGTGCGCGAAGTGACCTATGCGTGGGGACAAATAATGGGACCAGTCGAACCTCTTAGACATTGCAAGGGTGTGGAAACCTGGTTCTAGCACCCTCCCATACTACTTCGGCTGAGACCTCAGTCTGCGCTCCACGGACTGTTGCCGAAAGGGCTAGTAGTACATGGATTTGTTTAGCTAATTAACTTCGAACCTGGGTTAGGCCCCAACAAGCCAACACCCTAAAGTGAGACTTAAACCACTAATATTCTCCAATTGGTCCATTATGATCTATCAAGTATGTTGCCTGTGACATCTCTGGCTGAATATTTGTATTATGCTATTTTTGTGGATGACTTCTCTCGCAAGACATGGATCTATTTCTTAAAGAAGAAGAACAAAGTATTCAAATGGTTCCTCTCCTTCAAAGCCTTGGTTGAGAATTAAACATGGAAGAAGATCAAAATATTGAGGACCGATAATGGGACCGAATATGAGTCTAATGAATTCAAGGACTATTGTAGAGAAGCTAGCATTAAGAGGGAGACTACCACCGCCTATACTCCTGAAAAAATGTTGTTTCTGAAAGTAAGAATCGTACTATCATTGAAGCCACCCAGTCTATGCTTCATGATCAAGGTCTTCCAAAGTTCTTATGAGGAGAAGTTGCCAACACTGCTGTGTATGTCCAAACCGATGTCCACATCAAGATTTGAACTTCAAGACACCCGAAGAAGTATTCATCGGTAAGAAACCTAATGTTTCTCATTTTATAGTTTTTGGTTGCCCCATATATTTTCATGTGTTGTAAGAGAAAAGAAACAAACTAGATGCATCTGGGACAAAAGGAAGATTTGTAAGCTCTAGTGAAACTTCGAAAGCATATAGAATCTATGTTCTTGGTCAAAGGGAAATTAAGTCATGATGTCACTTTTGATGAAGATTTTGCACTTAGAAAGATCCATGATCTTCCTATTTGTAGGAAGTATAATGATGATGCTGATGCAGAAAAACAGGATGATCCTTCGTCCAAAGAATTGATGCTCGATGTCAAAAGTTCGATGAATCCCATTGATCCACCTCCTAATGAGCCATCTACTTCAAGAAAAAGGACTTTGTGGCTCAAAGCTACTCTTGAATATGTTGAGAAACATATTGCATTGATGAGGATATTTTGTGAAAGCAAGAAGCCGAATAGGTACAAAGGGTACTTAACTGCCATGAATACTTTGTACAATCTAAGCCTTGTACATTTGAAGAAGCTGTGAAGCAACATGTTTGGAAGGATGCGATGAATGAAGAGTATGAATCGATCATGAAGAATGATGTTTGGGATTTGGTTCCTAGACCCAAGGATAAGTCCATGGTCACTTCGAAATGCCTCTACAAGATCAAACATGGAGCTGATGGGAGTGTTGAGAAATTCAAGGCCAAATTTGTAGCTTGAGTCTTCTCTCAAAAGGAAGGAGTAGATTATGATGAGATATTTGCATCAGTTTCTCGATATACCACCATCCGTTCGATCATAGCCCTTGTTGCCTCATAAGGATGGAACCTTCATCAGATGGATGTCAAAACTACCTTCTTGCATGGTTCACTTAAGGAGGAAGTATATGTGGAAAAACCTGAGGGGTTCAAGGTTCAAGATCATTAGACACATGTATGCAGGTTGAAGAAAACCCTCAATGGATTGAAGCAAGCCCCTAAGGCTTAATATGAGAGGATCGATAGTTAACTTATGAAGATTGTTGACTTGAACCTATATTCTAAGGTTGAAAAGGATAAACCTCTCATTCTAGTCCTTTATGTGGATGATCTCTTTATGACAGGTGATGACCCTCTCATTCATTAATGCAAGAGGGAGTTGGATTTCGAGTTTGAGATGAAGGACCTAAGACTGATGCATTAGTTCCTAGGGTTGGAGGTCTGGCAAAAGCCAAGTAAGATTTTCCTTTCTCAAGGAAAATATATTGCGAAGCTCTTGAGATACGTGGGATGGTGGATTGGAAGTCTGTGACTACTCCGATGGAACTCAACTTTAAGAAGCTATATAAAAGAGCTGCTGGGCTCAAATTGACGAACCCTATTGAGTATATTCATCTTGTGGGGGCATTGATGTTCTTATTCAACTCCCATCCTGACATATGCTTCGATGTGAACGTGTTGAGTGAATATATGGTCAAGCCTCATCACATTCATTAGATTGTTGCCAATAATCTCTTGAGATATCTCTAGGGCACTATCCACTATGGACTAAGATAAACTACGAGGGATATGAGGCTACATGGATATTTAAATGTTGATTGGGCTAGTAGTGTGGTGGATCATAAGAGCACGTCTCGGTGTTGGCTTCTCTTTGGGGTCTACTTTTATATATTGGATGAGCAGGAAGCAAAAACTGGTTGCATTAAGCACCACCGCAGTAGAATACATTGCTGCGAGTATGGTTTGTTACGAAAGCAGTCTGGTTGAGGAAGATCTTCAAAGAGCTATTTGAGCATGTGCTAGATACGACCGTGATCTTCTACTAACCAGAGTGGGATTCATTTATCATAGAATCAAGTGTTCCACGACTGCTCCAAGCACATTGATATCAGGTACCACTTTATCGAGGATATGATACAACGGGGAGAAGTTAGGCTCCAACACATCAAGATAGATGAGTAGGTTGTTGAAATTCTCACAAAGCCTCTCGGGAAGGTCAAATTCTTACCTTCTGAGAGAGACTTGGATTCATGGAATGACCCTCTTATGAGGGTCCTGTATGAGTTGAACATAGAGCTTTGGGAGCTCCTAGGGGCATGGGGTACTTCTTGGAGCTAGATATGAGCAACCATAGGGTGAGTGGTTCAACTTTCCCTAGTGGTGCGTTGGATGCAGGGTGAGTGGTTCACCTTCCCCTACCCGGACACATGCATGTAGGGTGAGTGGTTTACCTTCCCCTATGATTGACATATGAATACGATGCATGGATCACCTTCCCATATGGCATATGAGCAGGATGAGTGGTTTACCTTCTCATATGGCATATGAGCAGGATAAGTGGTTCACCTTCTCCTGTTGATGCCCCGACACACATCCTACCCATAGAGTCTGGGACTCATGGGAAGTACCTCTCATTTGGCCAATGAGTTTGGAAAAGCTAGTTAGGGACCATAACACTACCAATGGATGCACCGTGTATTCTCGTACTCCTTATGACTAGGATGTATGGTGTTCAACAACTTGATATAGGATCAAGGACTGAGTTTAGTCAGTGGAGAGTGGTATGATACACTCTCGATCACTTCTTCTTCATTATTACTTCATGGTTCAACAAAGTAGAGTAGTGATGACATGATGGTACAAGATGACATGTTGGAATTGGGAGGTGGAATTCTCCCTAGTTGAGATGGAGTGTTAAAATTGGAAACTAGGGCCAAATTACACCTTAGGACAACTCAAATAGTGGAGATGATTATTGCATTGGATTCATCTTTCAGAGATGTACAATTTTGATATAAAGATCATCTCATTCTGAGAAGCATAAATTGAATTATGAAGCTATTTATCCTATGCACAAATTGTCAAGGTCGGCTCCAGTAAAATGTAGTCTCATTAAGCCCAACATATGTATCTTTTTACCCTTAAAGAAGTGTATAAATAAGAGAGACCTTTTCCTCATTTGGACATCATCTCATCACATCTCCTTCTCTCTCTTGATTGGGTTGTACAACTTTTGGAGGTCTCTCTCTCTACTTCGCACGTGTGGCAGGAGGTCGAGTTTTTCTGGGTGAAATAGGCCACAAATTTCAGGGCATTGACTAATGTTGAATTTGGGTGTTTTGACTAGCGTTGATCTTGATTTTTGGTACCAAAATTTTGATTTTATGAGGCTGCATTTATTGACACATAAATCGAGATGTTTGGGGACAGTTTGACTAGCATTTAGGTTGAATTTTGTTTTGACCACAAAAAATTATAGTAGGATTTCTCTCTCCTTTGACTGGGTTTGATCAAAGAATTTGGGCTGACTTTAAATCTCTTGGAAGGCCGAATTTGATTGTTGTTTGTAGGATGTTTTGGGGTAGCTTTGACCATTGTTGACTTTCTGGTTAGGTTTGATTTGGCTGTTGATTTAGTAGATCTGTTTTCGGATTATATTTGTCCTCTCTCTCTACTAAACTATTGAAGAATAATAAAAATATTTAATCAAAGGGTTCCCCACATTGGGGTTTGTCCCTGGCATCCACCACATCTTGTGTCCTCTTGTCTTGGCTTGTCTTATGACCAAAAATACATTATGAAGACTCCCTGATTGTCATAGATGTTCTCAAATTGAAAAAATTTCTCTAAAGAAAAGATTATCCATTATTTCCAACATCATCATCTATCATCAACAACTGCTAGCGACCATATTCGGGGCGGTACCAAACACATGGAAATGTTATCAACGTAATAGTACTCACTCCTCCAGGGTGATTGGTCCTTGAATCCCATGGCCACCACCTAGGTGAAAATGCTGAGACCCTCAACTAGCAAACACTCACTCAGCCTTCCTGGTGAGCACCCTAGGCCAAGACCTCACTCAACCCCTTCCTGGTTGGTGGTCAAGTCTAGATGTTGAACCATACCTCACTCCACCCTACCTAGTGTGTGATCAGGGTCTAGGAGCTCACTCCACCCTTCCAGTGTGTGATCAAGTTCCATATGCTAAAGGAACTTACTCAACCATGCCTAGTGTGTGAGTAGGGTCCAAGAGCTCACTCCACCATTTATGGTGTGTGATCAAGGTCCTACTCCAAGAGACACTCACTCAACACTTCCTGTTGAGCCCTCTGGGTCTCTTGGACCCATTATACCTTTCAAAAGAATATCCATCCATGTTGCAGAAAAATCAACACTCCCTCTCAATGAGAGGGGTGATCTCCGCAAACCCATCTTGTCTCTGAAGTACACAAAACTTTACCTCGGCAATGAATTCATTATAACATCAACTGTTTTCTCATTGGTGGAGATGTACTCGAGCCTTATTTCTCTCCTCTACACCATGTCACAGATGTAGTGATACTTGATCTCAATATGCTTCACCTTGTCATGGAACACGGGATTCTATGAAGGCTTCACACAATTTTTATTATTGTAGTGTATCACTGTCGGTTCCAACTCTTGGCTGAACAATTTTGCAAGCAACTTCCGAAGCCATCCTGCTTTGGTACATGCCTCATTGGTTGCGATGTACTCTGCTTCAGCAATGCTGAGTGCAATCAAACTCTGATTCTTGCTCATCCGTAATATTATAGCAGATCCCAAACTGAAGCATACTCTCGAAGTACCCTTTCTGTCTTCAACACTTCCCGCCCAATCAACGTTTGTATATCCCTAAAGCTATACATCCTTGTTTGTAACATACCTCAAGCCATAGTTCACTATACCACACAAATATCTCAAGATGTGCTTTTGTACAATCGAATGCTCATGTCTCGGTTATGGCTAGAACTGGCTCAAAGTGTTCATATTAAAATAAAATTTCTAGTTTTGTGTTAACCAAATACATCAACATACCAATCAACCACTGATACATATATGGATCTACCAATATGGAGTTGGAGCCTCTTAACTTCTTCAAATTAGTCACCATGGGAGTCGCCATAGATTTGTAATCCATCATACCAAATCTCTGAAGGATCTCTAATACATACTTTCCTTGAACAAGGAATATTTCACTAGGTTTCTACCACACTTCTAATCCCAAGTAATAGTGTATTAACCCAAGATCCTTCATTTCGAACTCAGAAGCCAATTTCTTCTTGCACTAAATGATCCGAGGCTTGACACCTGTTAAAAACAAGTCATCAACATATAATAGTAAGATCACAGGTGCATTCCTCAAAACCTTAAAGTAAAGGTTTGGATCAACTTCTCTTTTGGTAAATCTCAACCTCGAGAGATAACTACCAATACGAGCATACCAAGCTCTTGGATCTTGCTTGAGTCCATAAAAGGCCTTCTTTAATTTGTAAACATGAGAGTCCTTTCCATGTACCTCAAACCCTTGAGGTTTCTCTTATGTACACATCTTCCTCAATTACTCCATTAACGAAAGCAATATTTACATCCATCTGGTGTAGTTCCCATCCCATGGAAGCAACAAGTGAGATGGTGGATCTACTGGAGGTGTACTTGGCGATTGGAGCAAAAATCTCATCATAGTCTTCTCCCTCTTTCTGGGAGAATCCTCTAGACATAGAATGTGCGTTGTATTTTTAAACACTACCATCTCCAACATGCTTTATCTTGTAGATCCACTTGGAATTCACCACTAACTCCTCTTTAGGCCTTGGCATAATTTCCGAAACACCATTCTTCATGATTGATTGGTACTCCCCATTCAATTCTAGGCTTACACACCTAATAACTGGCAACGCATTCATATGTGGAAGGTTCTACATCAATGAGTTTCATCATGAGCATTGCATAGTTGGAGAAACTCTAAGATTTTTTCACCTCTCTAGATGCTCCATTAGGATTTGCATGTCCTTCTACCTCTTCCAATGTGGATCTAATCCATGTTGGTCTCTTCTTGATCTATGGGACTATCACTGGTTCTCTAGATCTTGAGGCCCTTCTGTCTTACTAATACATTACGTAGAACTTGAATGCTCCTCTCTTGAGGCCTCTTGTTTTACTTCATCCAAGGAATCTATGGAGACTTCCTTAGACTTCCAATATGCCACTTTCTCATCGAAGGTGATATCTTGGTTGACCTCAATTCGTTACTGTTCTGTAATGCAAATTCTGTAGGCTTTTGAAGATTCACTATATCCAGTAAATATCCCTTTCTTTCTTGAAGGCTCAAGCTTGAACTTGAAGGCCCAACCTATGACTTCCTTTTGGAGAAGACTTCTTCAGGAGTCATATCTTCTAGAACTCTATGAGGACTTCAATTTTGAATGTACACAATTGCCTATGATGCTTCGCACCATAAGAACAACATCAAATCCAAATCATGCATCAGGACCTTGAAAAATTCTTCAATGGATCTATTCTTTCATTCTACTACACCATTTTGTTGTGGATTATAAGGAACAACTAAATCCCTCTTAATACCAACCTATTTGTAGAAATAAACAAGATCCTTTGAGGTGTATCATCTCCTCCATTGTCAAATCTTAGTATCTTGATCTTTTACTTGTCGAGTTTTCCACTTTAGCTTTGAATCCATGGAACTTTCCAAATACCTCATATTTTGTCTTCAAGAAATATATCCATGCCTTACAAGACAAGTCATCAATAAATGTCATAGTAAAATGAACCACCAAGTGATTTTACGGGCATTGAACCACATAAATTAGAATGACCCAGGTTCAAAGCATCCTTAGATTTGTTGTCATTGTTTGGAAATGGTTTCTGGATGTTATTCCCAAGAACGCAACCTTTGCATACACTATTGTTCTTTATCTGTAGTTCAGGAACCCTTGACACTATTTCACATAATTCAGACAATGCTCTAAAACAAATATGTCCATACCTTCAATGCCATAACTCACTTCAATATATTTCGTCATGTACTAATGCTTGATTTGGTTTACTCACAATTCTATACAATCTTCCATTACAAATACCAATAACCATAACATCATATATACTACAACATTTTGACCACACAAGTACTTTTCCATCCACTAAAGCAATCCTATCTCCTTTATCTTTTAAACAAGAAACAAAGACAAGATCTTTTTTTCAAACTTGGTACATAAAGGACATTGCTCATATGAACGTTGCTACCAGATTCCATATCTATGGATGACTTTCCAACTCCTTTATTGTATAGTTGTTGTTGTCTCCCAATTCAACCCTTTGAGAAAAGTTCTTCTTTGTCATGCTTGAAAGGTTCCCAGACTCTCTGGTCATGTGTCTTGATGCTCCACTATCTACTAGCCACATGCCATCATCATATGCAAAGGAATTTGTCAAAGTAGAATAGTAGAAGAAATATTTTTCACCTTTGGACTTCTTTGGTTTTTCATCTTCTTCAAATTATGTTGTGGAAGCATGTTGTCAACTTTTTCTTTTCTTATTAGCCATATTAGGACAATTTCTCTTCAAATGTCCATATCCTTGACAACCATAGCATTGTATCTTTGACAATTATTTCTTCTTCTTAGAGGAAGAAGATCCCTTTCCTAACTTCTTATGTTAAAGTCAAAATTTATTCTTTCCCTTGTTCTTGAAGTGAGCTACAAGGGCTTGAACTTCTTCATCTTGACTATCTCTAGTCATCAATCTTGCTTATTCTTGAGCACATGATATCCATAATTGTTAAAATGAAGGAGTTTGTTTCCAACTGCTTATTCTAGTCACAAGTTCTTGATCGGGAATAAATTCTCCAATAGTTTGAATTTGATCTCTTATTTGCGAAATCCTCATGAAATATGAAGCCACAATGTCATCATTAGTCATCCTTGTATTTCATAGCTCATTCTTCAAACTCATGGATTGCCCAACATTCTTAATGATGTAGAGATTTATTAGGGCATCATACATATTCTTGGAGGTACGATACCTTGCAATGTAGGGAATGAGATGATCTCTAATGGATTCTAATATTAGACTCATGGTAGTAATATCATCTTTTTTGATTTTCTCTTTTCCAGCCACATCAATTGGTTTAATAGTCTTTTTTGTCACAATATCCGACACTTTTTTTTTCGGCAAGAAGAAGATCTATTCTGACTTTCCAAGCTTTGAAGTTTGATGCTCCCTCTAGATTTTTTTCATATTTCATGGAGGAAGTCATAGATGCCAATGTACATGAAGGAATGCAATAAAATTCTCTCTTTATGGATTTTTTAAAAGTGATCTCAATGTTCCTTCCTCTTTTCACCAAATCTTTGATTCCATGTTGATTTTTTAGTGCAATTATGTTTAACACAATAATTTTGAAATTATGATAATTACTTATGATGTAGATATTCTTTTAATTTATTCCGTATATCATTCAACAATTATACTTCAAAAATTCAACAATAAAGAACAGTAGAACAATAGAAATCACGAAGCACAAAAGAGAAACAATATTTACCTTGGGAAAACTGACTACGAGGAAAAACCCAAAAATTTTTTCAATAGAGAAATTCTTCTTGTTCAATGAGAGACACACCTAGACCTTTGGTCAAACTTGGTCTTCTCCTCCAAGTCAAGTCACCCAAACTGATCCTGCACTTTGTTCTTGATCTTTCACTTCTAAAATTTCAGCCCTCCTGAAATAGTCAGTTACCCAGAATTTCAGCCTTGCGGCAATTGCCCCAATAACCCATAAAATTTTGGCCTCCTACAACAGTTTCCCCAAGAACCCATAAAATTTCGGCCTCCTGCAACAATTGCCCTAGAAATTGTGAATCACAAAGAGAGAGATTCCTTCACACGTGCAAATTGCTAGAGAGAGATAGGAGAGAAAATTTGACCTTCTTTTTTGTCCTTCTTTGTGCTTCTTGTCCTTCTCACTTACCCATAATCTGTCTTGAGGGAGGAATGCAAATTTCCCAAATGCGGAGGTCGAGTTACCTTTATATAGTGGTTTGTCTAGGGTGAATGGGCATGTCTCTTGGCTAGGGCCAACTTGACTCAGAGGGAAGCCGACTTGTCACTTTTGGAGCCAAAAATTTTATTTAAAAAATTAAAATTTATATATTTTAAAAGTTGCAATGATACTTTGACTCAATATAAAATATATTTTGACTCAATCATTTATAAATATGATTTACAATGATAAATATCTTTTCATCAAGTGACCAAAAATACATTATGAAAACCGACCATAGTTACAAATGTTATAAATAATACTGAGAAGGGGGATGAATCAGTATTATCTGGTCTATTATTTTATTTTTCAAACTCAGAGCATATACGCTACTTCGGTTAGATGAAGCCGCGTATATACGCAACCACAGATAAGGAAACCCGCGTATACTGTGCAGATTTATAATTTACTTTATTCTACAGATGTTGATCATTAATTTATGCAACAGAATCATATAAACAGTTACCAGGAACAGTAGAACAGAGCATAATAAAACCACTCACAAGAACACAAGATATAAGGTGGAAACCCAATGTGAGTGAAAACCACCTACTGCAATTCATATCTATCTTCTTTTAATTAGAAACTTCTTTTTACAATGATTCTGTACTGGTGCAGTCCTTTACTAGTACGCAGGCTGCTACTTGCAGAGAGCTACAACCCTCTCTCGTTTTCCAGCTTCTCTTGGAAGGGAGCTACAACCCCCTTAGTTCTTGTACTAGTTGAGATACTAGTACGCAAGCTGCTACCTGCAGAAGGCTACAACCTTCTCTTTCTTCCAGGGACCATGTTTCATAATTTTTCAGACTGGATCCACAAATAACATCAATCAAACATCAAGAATTTTTGCATCAACCAATCACCTTTTCACCAATCAAAACTGAATCAAGATAAACACTTCTCTTAAAACTGTACCCAGATCATAGTAACAGTAATCACACACCAATTCTGAACCTAGACCACTGCAATAATCAACAGAAGCAGCTAGAACATAAATTAAGAGACGTACGCTACTTCACTATTCAGAAACCTGTGTGCATACGCTTTAGTATTAAGATCAACCTGCGTACACGCCCTTTTGCCTTACAGAAACTGCATGTATATGCTTCTGTGTTAAGATCAACCTGCGTATACGCACTTTTGACTTGCAGAAACTGTAAGGACCCGATTATGACTATATACATTTTTTTTTTTCAAAACAACAATTACAACCAGAAAAGAAACGCATTGAGATTTCAAATTTATTCCACACACACATTGCTGACACTCATTTTAGGAAACATAACATAACATTTACATACTTTAAACTAAGATCAATTAGTAATGAATTACATATGTACCGTTTACCAGAAGGCGAGACTCCGCTTGCTTTGTTGTTTTTGGTATTCCCGTGTTGCCGGTTGCTTTTGCGAGTGAATGATGATGCACTTGATCCAAATGCGAAGACCCACCGGTTAACCTCCCAGCCTACTTCTTGGGTACTCTTCTTCCCCGCAGACCCTCGAGCTGCAATGGGGTTGTACAATGAAGGAAGGCTCTAGCTGGCAGAGGAGAGCACACTTTGGCTCAAGAGACCCCTCTCTAAAAAGCCTCTACCTCACCAAACTCACTATAGCTTTGTAATCACTGCTCTGACATCATATCATCCATCCAACAATAGGGTTCCAAAAGTCCCCTCTCCCATGGCTTGCCCCTTCTTTTATAAGAGTCCTCATAGATGACACTTGGCATGCCATGCATAATTATAATATTTTTTTAATTTAATAGCTTGATTATTCACCTACCCATGTGTCACTCTCTCATCAAGGGTCACCCAAAATTATTTATTTAACTTTTTATTTAAAACTAATATTTTCCTCACCTCACAAGATTCCTATTTCTTCTCCTAGTTGTCTCTTTATTCCCCGCTTTTTATTCCTTAAATTGTGTTTATTACTTGAAGTCAATTAATGAGTCAAGATTTTATCCCCAATCTACTCCCTAAATTAACTCAGGTTATCTCTTAGATGGATATTCTTATGTTGTTGATGCCACATGGAGCTTCTCTACATTTCTCTAAATTTAATTTATTTTTCTTATTTTAATTCACCTTTCTCTTTTCTTAATTAGGTTTAATTGGTTTATGATTAATCTTTATCCTTACAATTATGTTCGTCTTTCCCCTTTTACCTAATTAAACCACCTAATCTACCTAGTATTTTCCAACATGGGAAGG
>APFE031456384.1:127728-197466 GCA_000404065.3 Pinus taeda
TTATATATATTAAGTTTTATGGTTTTTAATATTAATAATTTCAGGTTTTATAACTTTTGTTTGTATGTAGATTAAGCCTTAAAAATATTAGGTTATAGAAATATTATTGTTAGATAGATATTAGGTTTATGATGATATTAATATTAATATATATATTAGGTTTTTTAGATATTAATATAGATGTTAGGTTATTTAAAGATTATGTTTTATAGCGTTTTTATTAATGATATATAATTATAAAAATTAATGTTTTTATTTTAATTTAATTTTAAGCTTCATTATTAATCCCCCTGGTCGACCTGTGCTGTTCCTTCAATATTCTTTCCCTCTTGAGTATTTATCTCTTCCTTCTTGCTCTTCTTTTTATCATCTTTCTCTTAACTCTGATGATGGATCCCATTTGGGATTCGAAATGTTGGTGTAAAAATTCTCTTACTGTGGATTCTCCGATCAAAGATTCAAAAATATTAGAAGTTTTATTTCAACAGGACACATATGCGAAATGCTAACATAGCCGAAACCTCGGTCGGCAGACCCCAAACCTTGCAGTGGTCGAATAAGCACAATAGACCCTAGGTTATAGAATTACATAAAAACAATTATAACCAGACAAAGATTTCTGAATCTCTAAGGCCTAACCCTAACCAGTTAAAGCACTGTCTTCAGATAGACTAAGTGACCCAAAACCTCATCAAATGAAGGTTTACATAATTCAAACAAAATTGAGTGGGGCCTGTAGGAGAATTTCAACTCCACGAAAATAGTGTCGACCAAATAAATAAAAGATAGGTCCAAGGCTTACGACAAATACGAAGCCTAAAACCTTGGAACCATTTTCACTGTATCTCATACTTGTTTAAAGTCGATGGATGGGCCTGAAGAAGCTACAATCGGAGAGAAACCACTAGGATCAAAGCTTGCAAAACTTGGTAGAGGATTGCGAAACTCAGGGATTCATAAACATAATTAGAAGAAAACACTGAAAAAAAACATAAACTAATTTGCAGTCACTTACCCAGGTAGTTTTTGAATACCTCCGGCTTGTCGAGAAGCTTCCCCAGCATACCCTATCCAGCTTTTACAACCATGATAGAAACTAATGGCGAGCAGAGACAGTAAGCGGATATTCAATTTTTCCAACCCATTCGTAACTTTTTCGATATCTCGATATTAGAGTTTTGTGCGAGACCTTCTAATGTGTGTTAACGGGTTAAACAAGTAATATTCGGATTCAGGGCTTTTATTTAAAATCTTATAAAAGAAAATCCAAGATTGTAGATTTCCAAATTTTTACTAAGACAGATTTGTTAAGTAATCGATATAGATTCATTTTAATATGAATGGAAAGGATCAAATTAAATTTTGTTAGAGTGTAAAAATACAATAGACATAAATTAGTTAATATAAATATTCAATAATATTAAAATAAAGTAGATTACATAATTTTTAACTTTAACTATATTAGAATACAATTCAGTTTTAAATATAACTATATTATCTATTTAAAATAGAATTTATTTTAAAAGACATAAACAAAATTTAACATATAATCTATATAAATAAATATATAATATATATATATTTTATAAAGATATCTGAAATTCTTGCGTAATACAAATTGTTAGAGCCTAGATCGACCTCAGGCTGAAGGGAGGCAATCCTAGGATAACCATAAACCAAGCTTAACCTGGTAGCTAGCCCAACCAGGTTGGGAGAGGGCTCTCTCCTTGTGACTCTCAGTCAAGATGACTGATTCAGATTTGGATTTTAGGCTAGGTATAGTAGCTCTAGGGTTTCTTGGTTGATTTTGATGGTTTTTTCGCTGGATCAAATGGATCAGGCAGCTTAGGGTCTGGGAAATCAAGTCAGGAATGTAGGGTGTTCTGTGGGGCGAGGTAGGTAGGTGTTTAAGCACTTGTAATTGTGTCAGATGGCAGGTCTAAGACTGATGAGGAGCTGAGGAGGGAATGCAGAGATCATGTATCCTCTTCAAACTGTAGAAAACATCAAAAACTAAATGTACTCCTAAGGCAGAGCACTGTCACCAATGTATTCTACCTATATATCTTGATATCATTTAGCTAGAAGAATGAATTAGATTTTGGCACACATAACACATGAGAAAAACCAATGATAGAAGAAGAAACTATGCAAAACACATTACCACAAGTATCCCACAAAAATAATTGCAAATCCTAGTTTATTTCCTTGCCAAACTGCTGTAAAGATGTACAATGTAGCTCAGAGCATCCAAGAGAGTCCAACCTTTGCTAATGACTGAAAAAAATACCTAATATAGACATGAAAACCACCTATGCTAACCATCAGGGGTTGAATCCAAGAGATAAGGGACTATTTCAACCATATCTAAACTAAGAACAGGGATATAGGTAGTGGAGCAACTTGCCTCTAAAACCATCTAAACTGATTCATTCACCCTCAAACCACCTCAAAATAATGAATTTACCCTCTAAGGTAATTTTACAATTATTTTAACATAGAAAAGCATCATTTAAAGTTATAAATTCATCCAAGATGAGAGAAAAAGTCAACTTGTAGAAAAACTAGGGGAAATTTGGATTTTTGAGCACACTGGTTCTATGCATAGTGCCACTTGCTAGGTGCATAGCTCCACTTCACAGCTGATTTAGGAGGCCTTTCCCTTAGCCAAATTGAGCCCAAGATAGCCTGTTGTAAAAGTCTTCCTGTCTAGTTTTTGGAACATCTTGAATTTTTTCATTTGAATGTCATTTGCCCCCTCAAAAATAGAATCTCCCAAGGTTGCTTCCTGTGTGTCCAAAAAGTGGCAGAGAGGTCATTTTTTGACCTTTAGGTGGCCAAGTTTTGCTCCAAAATTGCTAAAACTTTTAGGGATTGATGTTATCATCATGCTGAATCCAGATGTGTAAACCATTTCTCCAAAAATTCCTCTAGTCAAAAGCCCTAATGTAATTTTCTATGTTGGAAAATTTCAAAATTTCAAAATGAAAAAAACTCATTAAAACTTGCCCAGATTTGGCACAAGCCACCCTCATTAATTTATTTGATGGGCTAGTGAGGCCTCAACCAAGATTTTTAGCTTGTCATGCTCCTTTTTGCTCCTTAAGGCTTTCCTCAACCTAGCCTTTAAGCTTCCTCATCTTTATATTGCATATTTTATTCCAGGTTATGTAGTGGTAGGCCATGTGATGAAGCATCTTCTTGTCTCTATTGGCCTTATCAAGCAACCCCTCAAGGTATATATTGACTCTTCCAAGCCAAGTTTCCCAGTCATTCTCAATCTCTTGCTCAATGGAGGTCAAATTGACCTTTGCCTTCTTAGCCTTTTGCCGGTTCTCCTTGATCATTTGCAACTCCATGAGGACTTGCTTGTCAGTCAATTGTTTGTTTTCTTGCTCTAGATATTTGATGATCCACTTTGCCCTCTCTAAATTGTCTGACAAGGCTTGTATCTTAGCCTCTTGCTCCTTGATGATCATGTCTTTAGTAATATTTGTACCTTGAGTTTCCAAATCAATGACTTCAATTCCTTGTGTCTCCTCATGATCATCAAGGTCAATATCTCTCTCTTGCTCATCATTAAGATTTTTCTCATGCATCTTTTTCTTGCCTTTACCTTTGGCCTTGCTGTGTTGCCTAACCTGTACCTGTTTAGCTGAAGATGAAGGCAAAGCCCCTTCCACTCCTTGTGGAGATAGCATTTTCCTGTAGCCTATAGATGAAGGTAAGACCCCTTCCACACCTTGTGGAGATAATACTTGCCTGGCAACTGAAAAAAGTTTCCTAGTGCCTCTCTCATATGTCACAAACATTGGCACTCCCACAGTTTCAGTCTCTTGGACCTTTTCCTGTCCTGAAGGTCCACCTTCTTCTTGAGGCATTGATGAAAAGACTCGAGGGATTTTGAACATTTCATGAGAAATGAAGGTCTCCCATGGTATGTTGAGTAGGTTCAGCTGATGTAAAACAATGATTTTAATCATAGAGAAGTGGTAGATGCTGGTTAATTGATGGGGGTATGATTTATTCTTTATAATGAGTGTCATCTTCTCAATGTTTCTGAATATGAAGTAGGGGATATTCATCATTCTCACCCTAGTGAAATGCATCAGCAGTCTAATGTGGTAAGCATACAGTCGGGAGAACCTACCTTCATAGTAAAGTACTTGATGATGATCTTCATAAATGGAGCAAACTTTTCCTCCAAGAACTTAAAGGGGAATACTCTGCTGAGTTTGTTATGATATTTAGCCTTAATGTAAGGCTCATAGTACTCCTTGTCAATGTACTAACCTTTGTTCCACTTTTCTCCCACATTTGGAATACCTGTAGCCTCTGAAATAACAGTTGGTGACAAAGTGAATGTGACTCAATCAAGGTTTACCTCATTGTTATCCAAATGTGTCACAAACAACCTTGCTAATTCATGATGAGATTTAACCCTTTCCACCATTTCACAGAAACTAAAACATGACTAATGTCTGAAACAGGAAAGGGCAAATGGGTAGGCTTGTAGTTCCCTCAAACTAGTGGGCTCCTCTCTGATATGTTTTCCTCCCTTATGAGGCCTTCTGCCCTGTGTGTCTCTCTCCTTGGAACTGTCACTATGGGTTTCTTCCTCCATTTCATACTCACTGTCCATCTCCATTGTTGTACAATTGTTTCTCTTTGTGGTGGATAAGTGAATGAAGGTAAGATGAGTATGAAGATATTTTGAATAGGAAAGTAGGTGAGGGTGAACAAGAATGAGAAAGGGGATGTAGGGAGTAAGTAGGTTCAGTGAATAGTGTAGGGTTTGGGATGTATGTATAGGGTTTGGGGATTATGGGTATAGGGTTTAGGGAGTAATGTCTAGGGAATTATGGATGGGAGGATGGGATTTAGGGAAACAATAAAAAATGATATGGGACAACAGTAATGAGAGTATCTTTACAATATATGAAATAGTTTAGTGACAAATAGGGTTTGATATATTTGAGAGAGAACACAACCCAAAACTGATGCAACAAATCTTTTTAGCAAGAATAGTGATGTTACTTACTTGCAATGGAGGAATTTGGGAGTTTTGAGGTGATTTGATGAAATGTGCAGAGTTTGTAGCCCAACTGCCAGGTGCGTAGCACACTTTCCCGGGTACGTAGCGCCACTCCTGTGAATAGCTCCAGTTCAAAATAACACACAAAGAAAACCCAGGTGCGTAGCGCTAGGCAATTTTATCCAAAAACACAGTAATTTCCCTCCTTTTGCTCAATAACACCTTAAAATCATGATTTTGTTCATAAAATTCAACTCAAACAATGAAATAACTTGAGATATAAATGACCTTTATATGGCTTGGGCACTTTCGATTTTTCATTTTTCAAAACCCACTTTACAATGTCTTTTGGCTTTTTTTCAAATACTTTGTTTTTTGGATGCTTGACTTTTTGTTTGAATTAGGTGAACTGATGCTTGACAATATTTTGCTTTTGCAGTGGCATGTACTTGGAAATATCAGCATGTGACCAAGAGCAACATGAGACTTATTAATTACATATGAGAAATGATGAAATTACATGAAGTTTACAAATAAATACCAATGCTCTGTTTTCACCTCAAACTGGTTTTGAGGTGAAAAATGTATTAAGTTTACAAATTATGAAATTAAAAGTTTCCTGATGATTATTATCATCCTCACGTGTCTGCTGACCATTATTAGTCAATGGCTATTGAAAATTTGACATGATGAAACCCTATTACCTAATGAAACTGAAACCATAAGACTTAAGACCTATTTGATTAAATAAACTGAAAATGAACCTGAAACTGAACCATTGACTGAAGCACACATGAAAAGAGGTCAGCAGATATGTGTCATGAGGGAAAACCTAACATGTGCCTACTATCGGTTGATCCATGGCCTAATGGAATGCAACTCATTTATAATGGGACTCTTAATATGAATGCAAAAGAGTGAATTTTAATCAGTGATGGCAATGTGAAGAAACTGATACTAACACAAATAAAATGGTTTTTTATCCGAATAATGGAAAATTAGACCTTGGGGATTCTAAAAAATGTTATAAAGAAAATCGTCACTCTGAATGGAAGCTGCTTATAAAATAATTTCTGGGTCTTTCGAAGTAACTTTTTGGAGTCGGACTTCTTAGAAAAAATTAAAGTGAAAATGAAAAGCAAAATCAATTATTCAATAGATTTAAATATAATATATTAAAACAAGAAAAATCATAAAAATTAAAAAATCATAACATAGGTAAAGAAAATTACTGTTGAACTATATAAAAAGAAAAAAAAAACAATGACCTCCTCTATCTGCGCTAAGAAGATGGCTATCCCACATTTTCTCTCACATCCATCAACAGTATGTCAGCTTCCCTTGAGCATTTCCACCCATCTCTAGAAGACTCTGCATGAGTAGATGTCTCCAATCCTGGATCCTCTACATGCGACTACTTCATATCAATTTGAGGCTCCTCCTCCTTAGGAACCAAAAGTTCCTCCTCTGCATGCAACTTGAGCTCCCTCTCAAGAGAAACTCACATGACCTTCTGCTCATCGAACTCCAGGTCTCCGCATACCATTGTCCTCTGATTGGTAGGCAAGAACACCTGATAGTTGTGGGGTGTATTAGTGTACCCCACAAGTATCCCCAACTCAGTTGTTGGCTCTAGCTTCTTTCGAGCATCTTTGGTCACATGGCAAAATACTGATGAGCCAAAGATCCTGAAGTGACTCACATCTAGTCTCTTCCTGGAGAAAGCCTCCTCTGGTGTCTTCATCCCGAGTATACGATGCAAGCTTTTATTTTGCAAGTATATTGCTATATTGCATGCCTCAAGCCACAAATGAAGTGGTAGGCCTTGGTCATGCAACATCGCCCGAGCTACTACCACAATCGTTCTGTTCTTCCTTTTGGCCACCCCATTCTGCTGTGGGTTATGGGGTGTCGTAAACTCCCGTTTAATTCCTTTTGCTGCACAGAAGTCCTTAAACTATTGAGAGACATACTCTCCACCATTGTCGCTTCGCAAGGCCTTTATATTCTTTCCAGATTCTTTCTCAACCAAGGCTTTGAACTCACAAAACCTTGAGAAGGTTTGATCCTTATTCTGCATGAAGTAGATCCAACATCTACGAGAAAAATCATCAATAAAAATAACATAGTACCTTTGTTTAGCGGTGGAGGCTGTCGAGAATGGTCCACACACATCTGTATGAACTCGCTCCATGATTGCTCTAGCTTGATTGTCTCGATCCTAAAAGGAAGATTTTGCATATTTACCCAAGGTAAAACCTTTGCATGTATCCACTTGCTCTAGTTTACCCTTGGGAAGTCCGGTAGAAATCTGCTGCATGATCTTCAAGGCCCCATGGTGCAAGTGGCCCAATATTCTATGCTATAGCTTGCCAATATCTTGGCTTTGCACCAAATTTGCTTTGGAACTCAATGCAGCACAGTCATCTACCTCTAGCTTGTAGAGATTCTTTACTTGAATCCTAATCCTCTTGGTCTGTCCAGTGCCGATGTGTCTCAGGAATGCCTTTCCTTTACTAAAGACTACGTCATAGCCTTTGTCTTCCAACATAGCGATGGAAACCAGGTTCTTCTTCAGTCCAGGCACATACTTTACATCAGTCAGGGTGAGATGAGCTCCACACTCCTTCTAAAAAACAACCGTGCCTTCACCTGAAACACAGTACTTTCCATCATCACCCATCTCTATGTGCATCTGGAGGTCCTTCTCCTCCAAGGTACTGAATAAACTCTTATCGCCGGTCATGTGGAATGATGTTCCATTGTCCAAGTACCAAACACAACCCACCATCGATGAAACCATTCATGCGATGAGGGTGATATCCAATTCGAACTATGAGGCCAGTGCCTCACTCCTTTCGAGGATCCCTTCTTGGATTTCTTCTGTGGACAATTTGTAGCATAATGGCCCACCTCATGACAATGAAAGCATCGCACTTTCGATTTTTCAATCTTCTTCCCACCATGGGAAGAACTCGATTTGGAATGGGAAGCCTTCCCTTTCCATTTCCTCGCCTTACTTGCTAAGGCTAGATTTTCTTCATCATCATGCTTTGATGAAGATCCACCTCTAGTGCTTCTCCTTATCTCCTCCTACATCAGACACGACCACAGTCGTTCGCAATCTGGGAGTTTCTCTCTTCCATTTATTGAGTCTTGGTAGCTACACCAGCTCTTAGGAAGACCAAGGAGAGCAAGACTCACCATGTTATCATCGGTTTTCATGATTACTACACTTCCAAGCTCATCCCTGCAGGTGGTGAGCTTGTTTAGATATGTAGAGATCGTGTCACCCTTTTCACACTTTATTTTCCGAAGTTTGTCTTTCAGTGCCAACTTCCTCTGATCACTGTTGTTCTGATATAGATCCTTCAATGTTTTTCACATTGAAAATGATGTCTCCTTCCCATGGGGACTCGAGACAATGTGGTCTCAAACTCCCTCTAGAAGAATCCTCCTCTCTCTAGCCACACATTTCTTCCATTCTGCCAATTCTTGGTTATTAGCAACTATTGGCTTGGGGACTTCTTGATCAATGAAGTCCTTCAAACCGTTGTCCTCTAATACTGCTTCCATGCGATCCTTCCAAGATATATAATTCGAGCTACCATCTAGGGCATACTCGAGTCTCAAACCGTTGAACGCCATTGGTGAAATTTGAGATGTGATAATAATTCGATTTCTATAATTAGGAAATTCAAACTTCGAATTTCTACCTTCTTTGTATATTGTTCTCCTCTTTGATCACCTTTGCTTCGATACCATGTAGAAATTCCCACTGTAGATCACCTGATAATGCAATATACTAAAGAAAAATACTTGATCTACTTCTACAAACAAACTTGTAGAAGCTTAATCGATTTTGAGCAAGATCAAATGGAACACATATACTAGAGAATGAGAAATCAATCACACATGAACACAGAAGAATACTTTGGGGAAAGCCTCAGCTAAAAACCCCGCTATCTGTATTATCATACAAGTGGAAATATCACTGGATTACACAAAGCTTTAGCTCACAAGCTATCCAACTCTCAGTACAATCCTAAATGCTACTCATAGACTAAATAGACACAACATATGCCTTCCCTCAGTCCTCCAAGCCTCCTATTTCCTTGCGCAGTTTCTCCTGGGTCCTCTAGCTGCCACCTGTGTGAATTCACCTCTCACATAACTCACCAAACTCAGAAATAACTGCGCAATTCTCAAGGAATGAATTCCTTCTGCATGCAAGAGATATCCTCAAGGGAATATTCCTGCAACTGATAGTACACTGTCCCATCCTCTGATCTCAACTAGGTCTCTGACTGAACTGACATGCATGCGTTATTTATGAGAGAATATTCAGTTATCTAAAGTACACTAGTTACATGCATGCATGCATTATCTAACTAAACTCACAATCAGTTCCACAAACAGTTGGAACTAATCTAACTGGACTTAACTCAGTTAACTGAGCTAACTAATTACAACTCAAAGTATAACTCATCCTGATCTGCTTAATTAAGGGATAACTTCCTCAATCAAAGGGATAACTGTTGCATGTCTTCACATAGACTCATGTTTGATTTTCTCCAACTAATTAACTCAAGATGAATTAATTAATTATTTTTCAAATAGCTGCTAAGATCAAATTCGAATTTTAGTTCAAGGACTAACTAAAATTGGAATGTATCCCGAAATGATATTTATAGCAATGTTATTTTTAGCACTTCTATATTTAGCATTTCTTGTTGCTATTTTCAACAATCAGCCCCATATCCATCACAAAAAAATCCTCAGCTCCTTCTATGTCCCCAAATACAACTACCCACATACCTAGAAGAAAGTATTCGTTCATCACTTATAGAAGTAGAGGTGCTGGAGTTCAAGGATCAGACTGAAGAATATGTGATCAATAACTTTATTAATCAACCAACCACTATGAATAATGTAAAATGTCAAATGTTAAAATAAATCCTTGACAATGAAGCCTTGGAAGACCCTTTGAAAGATACTGATGATCAACATATTCCAACAAATGTTGTTCAAAGCAGCAAGCCTGTTGAAGTTGAACCAGAAAAGGTTTTAAATATTAATGAATGTCTGGATAGTGACCAACAACAAAAGCTCATCCAAGTTCTGCAAAAATATAAAGGGGCTTTTGCTTGGGACTATCCATACATGAAGGGCATAGACCCACAATTATGTACACATCATATATACACGAAAAGGATGCTCATCCTATCTGGCAATGTCAACAGAGATTAAATCCGCATCTCAAAGATATAGTAAAAGAAGAGCTACAGAAGTTGTTGGTCGTGAATTTTATTTATCCCATTTTGGATAGGAAGTGGGTCTCTCTGCTGGTAGTTGTTCCCAAGAAAAATGGGAAGTGGCGTATTTGTTTGGATTATCGGGAATTGAACAAAGCCACGTAGAAAGATCACTTCCCTCTTCTATTTATTGATCAAGTCCTTGATACACTAGAAGGGAATCAATTCTTCTTCTTTCTTGATGGCTTCAACGGCTACAATTAGATCCAAATCGCCCCCGAAGACCAAGACAAAACCACCTTTACCTGCCCATGGGGTACGTTTTCTTACAGAGTGTTACCTCTTGGCTTATGCAATGCTCCAACTACATTTTAGAGGGCCATACTCAGTATCTTTGCTGATATGATAAATGAAGGACTTGAAGTTTATATGGATGACTTTACCTCGTATGGGACGACTTTGAGAAAGTGCTACAGACAATAGAAAAGGTGTTGGAATGATGCATTACCAATAGGCTATGTTTAAGTAATGTCAAGTGTCACATGATGATGACATAAGGTGTAATCCTAGGACACTACATTTTTGCGGCTGGGATACAGGTAGATTCATCGAAGATAGAGGTAATTCTCCTACTACCTACACCCTGTACTTAGATGGAGGGACGTATCTTCCTCATATATGCAGGTCACTATCATAGGTTCATAATTTTTTTTCCACAAATTGCTCTGCCTTTGTATGCTTTAACATGAAATGTTGAATTTAAATGGTCTGATAATTGCGACACAACTTTTACAGATTTGAATAAATTAGTTTCAACGACACCAGTACTGCGTGGACCCATCTGGGAACTACCCTTTCGTATCTCCACAGATGCTTTAGATGCAACAATAGGCACTGTCCTCGGCCAAGAGGGGGACATAAAGCCTTACACTATTTACTATATCAACAAAAATCTTACTGTTGTTGAACTTAATTATACAATTACAGAAAAGGAATTTCTAGCTGTTGTTTATGCCATAAACAAATTTAGACATTATATAACTGGCTATCGAGTTTTTTTGTATACTGATCATTCGGCCATTAGATACTTAGCTAACAAACCAATTACGAATGGTTGAGTGACTCATTGGTTGTTACTTTTACAGGAGTTCGATATCACCATTAAAGACCATCCAGGGAAGGAAAACCCAGCCACGGATTTTCTGTCTTGGGTTCCAAAGATAAATGATCCGCTGGCAGTGGATGACCAATTTCTAGATGAACATTTGTTTGCTGTAGCAGTTAAAACACCATGGTATGAATATGTGGCAAACTATCTTGCAGTGGGAAAGCTGGCCAGACACTTGACAACAAGGGAAAGGAAATAAACCGTCTAGTGCAGTGCCAAATTTTCTTGGATTGATGGATACCTTTTTCATACAACGTCTGATATGTGCATACACAGATGCATTCATGAAGATGAAATCTATGACATCCTGAAGGCCTGCCATGACGAGCCTTGTGGAGGACACTTCGCAGATCGCAGAACTGGGAACAAGGCACTGCAGATGGGCTATTATTGGCCCACCATTTTTAAAGACACTAAGAAATTTTTCCAAGCTTGTGATAGCTGCCAAAGGATGGGTTGTCTTGGTTAATTTGATGAAACACCACTGCAACCCCAATTGGTAATAGAGCCTTTCAAACGATGGACATTCAATTTTGTTGGCCCCTTTCATCCACCATCAAACCAAAAGGCCTACATACTGGTTGCTACAAACTATGTAACAAAGTGGGCATAAATAGTAGTTTAGCCAAGAGCTACGAAAGAAGCCATAATAAATTTTCTTTTCAAGTTATTTGTGCGGTATGGTTTACCCAGGGAAGTGATAAGAGAGGGGGGGGTGGGAGGAAATTTGTATGACATAAGATTACAACCACTCTATGGAACCACCACATCACACATAATGTCACTTCCCCATATCACTAATAAGGTCATCGAAGTAATTATGACCAAGATAGTTTCGACACATCGACAGGACTGGGTTGCTAGACTGCCAGAGGCCTTGTGGGCCTATCACACAACTTGGCGAAATACTATTGGATATTCTCTGTACCAACTTGTATTAGGAAAATAACCCATCTTTCCTATTGAATTTGAAATAAAGACTCTCAGAACAACCCAGGAAGTGGGATTGGATCTGACAGAGGCCCAAACTAAACGACTTCAACAAATAAATGAATTGGATGAGGCTCGAGTACTTTCTCTATAATGCACTGCAATCATTCAGCACCAATGGGCTAACTGGCACGACAACTTTATTAAAAAGAAGATGTTTTAGAAAGGAGACTGGGCACTCCTCTATGATTCCAGATTTCAAGACTTTCCGGGTAAGTTACAGACAAGGTGGCTTGGCCCATATGAAATCCAAGAGGTGCACAACAATGACACTCTCACTCTGACCACCATTGACGAGTCTAGCATTCTTTCCAGTTGAATGGACATCGGATACGTATTTATCATAAATCACTCACCAAAGAGTCTTTTTGCCAACAGGTACGTGATGATCCCACTATGAAGTTGTAGGGGGTAATGGCTTGACAACTTTACTTTCATGAAAACTCATCTCTCTTCAGTTGTAAATAAATGTATATATTCTTTCTTATGGTTGGTTGTAATTTATTATAGATAGGCATCACTGTGTAAATACGAGGATTTCTCTTGTTTTTGGTGTGTTTAATAATTGATGTTCAATTAATTGAACAACTGTTGCTTAGTTAATTGAACAGTCGTTGTTCAATCAATTGAAAAACTAAGATTTATTTTTCTTGTGTTTAATAATTGTTGTTCAATAAAATGAACAACTTCGATTTTCTTTTTGTGTATTTGCTATTCAATCAATTGAACAACTGTTGTTCAATTAATTGAACAAATGTTGTTTGAAAGAATGAACAAATCCGATTTTCTTTTTGTGTGTCTGTTGTTCAATCAATTGTACAACTGCTTTCAAGTCAATTGAACAACTGCTGTTCGAAAGAATGAACAACTCCAATTTTATTTTTGTGTGTTTTTTGTTCAATCAATTGAACAACCGATATTCGAAAGAATGAACAACTCCAATTTTCTTTTTGTGTGTTTGCTATTCAATCAATTGAACAACTGCTATCCTGTCAATTGAACAACTATTGTTCAAAAGAATGAACAATTCTGATTTTATTTTTGTGCGCTTGTTGTTCAATCAATTGAACAGTTGTTGTTTACTCAATTGAACAGTTGTTGTTTGAAAGAATGAGCAACTCCAATTTCTTTTCTGTGTGTTTGTTGTTCAATCAATTTAGCAACTGTTGTTCAATCAATTGAACAATTGTTGTTGAGTCAATTGAACAACTCCTATGTATTTTTGTGTGTTTGTTGTTCAATCAATTGAACAACTGTTGTTCTGTCAATTGAATAGATGCCATTCAAAAGAATGAACAACTCCGATTTCTTTTTTGTGTGTTTGCTGTTCAATCAATTTAACAACTTTTGTTCAGTCGATTGAACAACTCCGATGTATTTTTGTGTGTTTTTTGTTTAATCAATTGAACAACCACTGTTCAGTATCTTTATAGCAACAAAAAAAAGAAAAAAATCTAAATACTAAAGGGAGGACTCTCACTCATTTTTGGGTTAAAAAACAACCCTATTGAAGCTATAAATGCCTGTTGGCAGCAGTGGCTTTGCTTGTGGTATTGAAGTTCTATGTTACATTGACAAATATTCTTTATCCTATTGATTCATTTCTAAAGGTGAATTTACCATTTGAACAATGTTTATATCTAAATTAACCAACATGCATGGTAATTATACTTTTATATGCATTATATCAATATTGTCCGATCAATTGATACCAACAGCCACTATCATTCATTGTCGGTCATGTTGTCATCATATTTCACCACCTAAGGAAATATCCCTTTGCATAATGATCAATTCGCTATTTTATTCCTTTTACGGTCATTTCAAATCTTTGCGACCTGTACTACTTTGACTGTTTTCTACCGTATTTACGCTGCTTTGATTGTTTTCGAGCCACATTTATGAATTATCCACACCCTTTCCCTTTTTCCCATGCTTATGGTCGTGGATGCCCTTTTTTGATCGGAGGGGGGAAGGTCTGCATTATGAATAGCGTGCGTAATAAATATCAAACTGTTTTCTGATTGGAAGGGGGAAGGTAAGCATTATTGATAGCATGTGAATTAATTATTAACATGTGCCAAAAACTGTTGATATGACAAACAACATCATTTCCTATTAATAACAATGTTAAATCAATGTCATCACTCTTTTAATAACTTTAAAGTGTGTATACATGTTTTTGTGTTGTTCCACAGTGAAATTGTGAGAAAAACACATGCAAAAGTGCAAGTGAACTAGCTATTGAGAAACAACAACCATGGGAGGAAAAGCTATCTGCAGTGAACCTACAATACTCTGAGTAACAGAACAAGCTCGTGAACTTCTTGAGTGCATCGGCTGGCTTCAACACCTGGCAAAATTACAGGGATTCCAGAATGAAATAACACTTGAATTCTTGCAAAATCTACAGGATGGACACACGACAGTGAAGGGCAGAAATATAATAGTTTCTAAAGTAGTTATAGCTGAAGTTTCTGGACTTCTAGCAGAAGGCACAAGATGGACTGATAAGCATGTTCTCCTATAGGATGCAGTTGTGGTATTCCAAGACCCAGATGAACAATTGCTACGCAAAGGCAAAGGGATTCACCCCACATATTCAAAGTAACCATGGCAAGAATTGGCGACCACTTTTCAGAGGTACATCACTTGTGAAAAATGTCAAGATGTGGTAAAACCTTGACAACTTAAATTGTTAGCTATTCTAAAGCATAAAATTACGGTTAATTTGCCATTTTATTTAAATTCTTTATTGCATGACGTTGCTAGTTGAGTTAGGAAGGCTAAAGACCCACATTTTGCCATCAGCTATCATGGTATGATTAAGTTAATCAATATTCATGGATTATCCCAGGATAAATTAACTTGGGATAACCTTGTAAACCCTTCCTTAACCCCACTAGAAGAAAATCTAGATCTGCAGATAGGGATAGATGATAGAAACATGGATGACACAGAGACTGAACAACAAAGAGTAAAGGTAACAGGTCCAAAAAGGGAAAGAAAAATAAGGAATCCTTCTTTGGCCTTGGGCCCACCAAAACGTAGGCGCTCTGCAAGGATAAAATCATAGCAGTGCAGCCTAATTCCAACAAAAGAACCAAGATTGTCTCATATGCCCTCTCCAAGCTTGCAAGATGATTTTCTGCAGGAATATGAGGAAGAAATGGCTCAAGTATTGGAGAATATGGGGACATTCTGTGAAGAAAGGGATCCATATGGAAACTCTGAAGGGAAAAATCATTCCCTTAACCAGTCCGCCTTTATTGATAATTCTGCCCATGCTGAAATTTTGCCATCTGCTGATAATTTGGAGGGTTAGAGGGAATGAATTCCCTCTATGAATGAATCCCTTGAGAAAGAGGCCTATGAAGAGGAAACCCTTGGGGATGAAAATAAACCAAAGGTTACTATTCCATTGGAGTCCCTAGAGGAAGAGGCCCATGCAGAAGAAACCCTTGAGGATGAGAATCAAACAGGGTTACTATTCCATTGGAATCCCTAGAGAAGGAGGCCCATGCAAAAGAAACACTGGAGGATGAAAATCAACTAGGGGATACTTTTCTAATGGAGTCCCCAGTGGAAGAGGCCCATGCAGAAAAAGAACCTGAAGATGAAAATCACTCAGGAGATACTGTTCCATTGGAGTCCCATGAGAGAGAAGCCCATGTAGAAGAAGACCTTGAAGACGAGAATCAATAGGGAGATACTGTTTCATTTGAATATAACCCTGATATTGGCATAGCTCCTCCTAAACCCAAAATAAACACAGTTGTAACATCTCTAATCAGAAACCCCATGAAGAAGAAATCGTACAAGGAAAGATTGAGGAAGTTGATTAAGATATATAGGAAACAAAAGAAAATAGTCAAACAATTGAGAGAGTGGTTAAAAGAAGCAGTTAGGGCTTAGAAACTGAAAGTGGAATTGGAAACTATAGGGACCCAAACAGAACAATGTTCTTTGGAGGATATTGAAACTCAAACTGAAAGTCCTTGTGTTTGTTCAATGGGGACCCAAACAGAGACATGTCCTTTGGAGAATATTGAGACTCAGACTGGAGGTCCTTGTGTTTGCTCAATGGAGACCCAAACAAACTTTCCTACCACAGATGTTTCTGTCCAAATCAATTCTGAGGATAATACCTAAGAAAATTGTTGTATGCCCCAAGAAATAATCGAAGTTGTTGTTCAAACTAATTCAGTGATGACACATGATGATGAAACTCAGCCTAAGGAAACACCTCACTATGTTCCTCTGGTAAAGGAAGCTGTTATCATGAAATTGTTGAATGAATTAACGAAGACCCAGGTGGAGTTAGCTCAACATAAGGAAGAAGTAGTACCATTACAGGTACACTAAGAGTTGCAGAAGAAATTCAAGGGACTTACTGTAACAAAAGACGAGACTTTTTCCAGCTTCAAAGATGAGCAAAAGAAGTTAGAGAAAGCACAAGCCAAGCTTTAGAAGGCCAAGGAACAAATTGAATCTATTTGTTCTCTTTACTCGTATGATTTGTCTTGCCAGTCCCCTGCCACTAATTATGCGCTATTCTTGTTGGAAAGGTACCTATTTCTGAAAGTTAAAGCTGTCAGGGCTGGTAAGTCACCAGAGTTCAAGGCCACTCCAGACTTTGTCCAATGTTTTAAGGAACAAAATTAGTAGGTACAATGCCTTCTATGTGAATTATACTTGCACAATTTCTTCTTGGAGGATGAACTGGATAGTAATCCAAGCTCCTTCATTGAGGACATTCAATTCCAAGATTTCCTCTCTTTTGCTACCAATTAGGTTAAATGGGCTAAAGCCTATAACAATTTTCAAGAAAGGTAACATGGTATAGATTTATGGGTTAGAGGAGAACCCATGAAACCCTTACACCTCTCTGTCCGACATAAACAGTTTATGCAAAAAGACGAGGTCGTGGCTAAATTGGGACCACTCCATACAGATATTATACAAGAAGGAAGAGAATATTTTCAGGGCATTAAGGAAGAAGCTTTGTTGGCAGCAAGGAAAAGATGGGAAGCTTCCACTAACAATGTCAAAAATGGGGAACCATTTGGGTATAGAAACTTTAAAGCTGTTGCTGCTTGCTTACTAATGTACATCAATATAGTCTTAGGCATGGGTCCTGCCTGGATAGGATGTCGTTATAGATGCCCTATTATTTGGTACCCCCCTGATGGATATCACTGTGATTATGATTTTCCAAATTACCATGTAAACTAGGATTTTGCAATACTTGAACAAAAAAATGTTTTTAGGCTGCATAACAAAGAAGTTTATCCTACCTATTCTTTGACACAATTGCACCTCAATCATCTTCTTGCATGAGGACATGCAAAAAGGTAAGGAGGGGAGTATGTTGGGTCATATAAGAGGTATGTTTTATCCTCATATTAGCTTGATTAATCATTCATCCTTATATGTTTATCTTCATTTTAGAAAAGAATTTAGAAGAAATGATTGCAGAAGATGGATGAAATCAACCATTAACGAATTGTGTAATTATGGATAACTCTCACTATTTTTATATGCAAGAAAGTGAATTGAATGATTTCTGTTCAAATGATGGAACAACAATGCCCAAGAAAAGACAAAGGACAACGTTTCGATCATGAAGACTAGCGGAAGACTAGGAGAATCGAGTTTATTTTGTAAGGAAATTAGATTGTCGATTGCGAAATCCTCAGGATATCTTGATCTTGAGGATTCACTTCTATCCGTTTTTCTCTCATATGTTATATAAAGATGATAGGAAAAATAGAAAAATGAGCTAGAAAATTGGAGATTGTAATTATTCAATTTTGACATAGAGTACTCTCACTACGGTGATGTTGTATCTTTATTATCGATTTTAATGAAGAAGATTTTCTCACTATGGTGATGTTGTATCTTTATTATCGATTTTAATAAAGAAGATTGTGTTTTACCTGTAATCATATTCTGAGTGTCTTTTGGCAATGACTTCTAGAGACTCTGGGCCCAATCTATAGGAGATCTACTGCTTTTCTTGTGTCATACTTATTTTTTTTTACTCTTGAAATTGTGTATTCCTGTTATTTCATGAAATTAGAATTGTTCCGATTGTTATGAGTATTGATCTTCATGATTTACTTTTGTCGTTCAAAGTAGATTATAGATCTTGCGGTGTTTACATCTACGTGTTAATCCTTGACGAATTTATTTGATAAATTTAGTATTTGATTGTTGTTTGTTCTGAAGTAGTGTTATTTGAATTCACATTGTTTCTTTCAGTTAAAACCTTGAATAGTTGTTGTTGTTCATTTGTTGTAGCTTTCATGCTGAATGAATTATTGTTGATACTAGTTAGATCTACTAAGAGTGATTCCTTTTACTTTCATTCAAATTCAGTTTTCTGCACAATAGATTTAAATAGATTTGAAAATGCTTTAAGGTTTGTTTTCATGTTTGTTTTCGATTGAACTTCGAGAATAAGATATTAATTATTACAACAATATGAAATAATTTCATTATGAATTAACCTCTGAATTCACTTGTATAGCCAATGCTGAACACTCTTGAAATAAACAAACTTACCCTAGTTTGATAATTAATGTAGGTATTAAGGTTGATTTTAATAGTCATCTTAGTGCACCAACACTAGCTATCCCAACTATGCCTGGTCCGAGCACCAGAGTTACACCCAACACGAGTGGAACCCAGTACATACCGATTTTTTCCCCTTTTGTGTCAACTCCTGGACCATTGGCAAGCACTCCATATAGTGCACCTTATAGTGCTCTTTATAGCGTGGTTAGCACGGGTCCCTTTAGCAACCCTTTTGGTTGGAATCCATTATTTAGTTCCAACCCCCAGGTTCAAATTCCGGGGGGCACAATTCCAAATATACATATACCAGCTGGGAACATTACTGTTCCCCCTCTGTTTATAGGACAACAAGGACAATCATTGATTGACATGAATCCTCCATATGCTAGTCAAGGGCCTGTTGATAATTACATGGCTAGCGGGATCCCTCAACAAGGTCTCGCTCAATCTATATGGGAAGCCCACTCTCAACCTCAAATGAGTCAAGGGGGCACTCTTTATCCCGGGGGCACTTATATCCCCCAACCTAACAACCCCTTTGGACAACCACAATATATGACTGTTCCCCAAGGAAATTATTATTCCACGCATCCTGTGTATAATGTTGGGAACAGTATGATGGGAGGACCGCAAGGATCCTCAAGTCATTTGTCATCCCCTTGGTCTGAATAGGGGTCATCAAATACTTTGTCTTTCTTGGTAATGCTTGACATCCCCTATTTAAACAAACTCATCAATGACTCCATCTTTCACAACTGACTTTGGCCTCCAGTCCCACACCTAATTCCCATAGACATCCGGAAGGTCGAAGGGAAACAAGGTGAGGATTCGGGTATGCACATCACCACCTATCATTTATGGTGTGTTTCTAACTCCATAGTGGATGATAGTATCTAGATTTGGCTCTTTCCCCACACCCTTACTGGAAATGCAGCCAAGTGGCACATTGAGTTACCATGCACGCTAGTCAATACCTTTGGTGCTTTAGCGATGGAATTTTTAAAGCACTTTCAGCTACCCATCCGCTATGAAACTAGGACGAAACTCCTTACTTCTTTATGTTAGGACACCACCACCCACATCTACGATCACATCCATGAATGGAGATGTAGGTGGAGGCTAGTCAAAGCTCCCCTCCCAGATTATCTATTAGCGGATTGGTTCTACAAATCTCTTCTCCCTCAAATCGCTAAGGATGTAGCCTTAGGTGGTGTGGTCATGAAAGACCAATCCATTCTTCATGCCCAACACTTAGATTTTGTTTATTCGTAGTCTATCACATTATATGACGTCATTCCCAATGCCCCTAGAACTTCCAATGATCCCACTACTCAACAACCTGGTGTGCACACTTATGGTATTATCAGCGCTACCTCCGGGGCTGCTGTAAAAGAACTTAGCGCTCACATTGCCTAGTTGTCAGTTGACCCCGCTGCCCAATTGACTACTCTTCCTACCACCACGATACACTTTGTGCAGTTTAAACAAAAACCCAATGGTAAGAATAATAAGAACGAGAAAAATACTACTCCTTCTGAAGAGCAGTCAGCCAAGCAGTCCAACCCAAAGAAGAAAGTTTTTGCTCCACCTGACAATGGAAAGGAAAAATTTGTCAAGTTCCTCTGCAAGATATGTGCGGAAGACCATATGATACATCGTTGTCCATGCCTCCACGAATGCACAAATCTCCTTTTGCAAAAGGACATTGGCCAGACCCCCATGATCCTAAACAACCCTTTCCTTGCTCAGCAGCAGTAACATATTATTGCAAACCAGCCTCAACCCCTACAATGGGGCAACGGTGGTTCGCATCATCCTTCAGCTGGTGAAGGACCATCCACCAATTACACCTTTGAAACGGTCAATCTTCAAACCAGAGCCAAAAATTATGGAGCTCTAGTCGTTAATGCTAAGGAAGCTTCCTCGAGTCCAAACCCACAATTGCCCAACGATCTTCATATCAAACGACCAGTTGTTGATCTTGTGGTTTGCCCCCCAAAAGGGGAACTTCATTGAACAACACATAACACATCTGCATGTGTTGCCTAGAACTACAATATTATAGAAGATTTGGCGCAAGCACTGTCAGCTATGTCGGCACTCGAAGTATTTCAAACTTGTGCAGCACAAAGGAAAGCTCTACTTTCGACAACTGGTGGGGTCGACCCTTAGGATTCCATGCTAGCAATATTCAACATGGACAAATGTAAACCTTCCCTTTCACACCAACTTGAATTTCAAGTGAAAATATTTTAAAAAGGTCGAGGGGTACATAGAACTGGCATTGACGAAGGTGCTTCAACTTGCGTCATGTCAACTTCATGTTGGCTCACCTTGGGTTCTCCAACCCTCTCACTACCATGGAATACCCTTAAAGCTTTCGATGACCACACTTTTATCCCAAAATGTTACCTTGCCATCCACCCCATCACTTTGAGTGGGAAAACAGTGACTGTGGATATTGAAGTTGTGGATAGAAAACTCAACTATAATCTGTTGTTGGGTCACAGTTGGAATTATGCCATGACTTCCATTGTGTCTATTGTCTTTCATATCATCCTATTTCCATTGGATGGGAGGATAGTCACAGTGGACCAGATGTCTTTTTGCACCCCAAATTACTCCCCGTTACCTAGTGGCTATGTACCTTTAGTGGGTGGTATCCTTGACTCTTATGCCAGTGTTGGTACCAGTATTTTGAAGGGTTCTTCCCTGATGGGTTGTTTTTCTCTCCTACTGCCCGCGGTTCCACAGAAAGTTTCTATGGTTTCATATATTCCTCATGAACTGACTGATCCCTGAATCCTCTCGTCCCCTTTAAACATTGACTCTTATGGAGAAAAAATTCCATTGTCACCAGCCAAATTGGCCTACCAAGTCATTCAATCTGCACTCGAGTCTCCGGTCACTTTGGTCACGACCAATAGTACCACCTCCTCTCCCATAAATACTCCATCTAACTATCTCCTCAATCAAGTCCTACCTTTGGATGAAGTTATTCGAGAGATCATGTGTTTAGAGGAGCGACCTTGGGAGGATTCTCACGATCGCGCTTTAGTATATGATTTGGATGCGATACCTATACAAATCCTGTCCTTTGAACCACTTGAGATCATTCCCTCAAGTTATACAACTGTCCAAAATTTGGATTCAGAAGGGAACATGGGCAATATTTCAAAGATAATGCTCATTGATATCTCAGCCAAGACATGCATCGTGGAAAATATTCATATTGGAGTCAACTGCAATCTTGAGGAAATTACGAGCTTCACCTACCCTTTTAAGGATTTTCATGATGTTTTCCCTTGGCCTTATGAGGAAATGCATGGCATAGACCCTTCTATTGTCACACATGAGATCAAGAAGTATCGATCATTCTTTTTATGGTATTTTTCTTGCTCATTAATCCGAAAAACCTCGAGTCTCCTTCTTTGGGCTCGTTAAACTACTGCAAAGAAGATATGAGCGTGTTATTTTTTGGGACTTTTTCTTGCTCTTGAACTGAAAAGTCCCCGAGTTCCTTCTTCAGGCTCGCTAAACTCTCATGAAGAAGATCTAAGAAACTCTTTTTCTCTCTTTCTCTAGCTCATTAAATTGAAAAAGATAGTATGAGCATTCTTCTTAGGGACTTTTTCTCATTCATAAAATCGAAAAAACCCCGAGTTACTTATTTAGGATCATTAAAAACTTATGAAGAAGCACTGAGCATTCTTTTTAGGAACTTTTTCTCACTTATAAAATTGCAAAAACCCCGAGTTTTCATCATCGGGCTCATAAAACTCCTACGACGATTATATGAGCGCTTTCTTTTTTGGCACTCTTTCTCGCTCTTAAATTGAAAAATCCTCGAGTTTCTCCCTTCTCCGGGCTCGTTACATCTATGAAGAAGTGTTATAGGCATATTTGGGAGCATCAACCCCAAAATCATATGTCGATGTATTAGGGCTCATCAACCCTTAAAGGAGTTGTTTTATACCCTAAAGAAACTTAGTCATCTGAATGCTTCATTCCCCAAAAGTTTCATCTTAGAAATCATCTAAAAATTCCAAAACTGAACCATATCTAAAAGCCCTGTGTTAGGGTGAGATGCATCTCACCTGCTACACTATCTAAGTGATATGCATCGCAGTTTGGCCCTTTAGTAAGTGCGATGGGCGAGGATGGACAAATTTTCGGGACAATTTGTTAGTTGGTTGCTCATGGAATCTTCTAGAAACTTCTCCTGTGCCACTTGCCTCTCTGAATTCGCCCAAGGGTGACCAAGGGAACTAGGAAACCATCTCCAATTCCCCTCCCTTGTGGAACTAATTTCAACAAATGGAATGACATTCATCATCCTCATTGATGACTCGCCTTCTTGCAATCATCTATAAAAGGATCTCCCATCCAAGAGATCAAAAGGTTGAATTATTGTGAATTATAAGAAGGTGCTACTAGTTTCAGTATTAAGGAGAGAGATTGGTATTACTGTTAGTGTGTTCATGCTAATTTATGAGGTGAAGAAGGATTGAAGATGGGAGGATGGCGCTGGATCAGACAACTGGGTTGTAATTCTCCTTATTATTAATAAATTTCTTCGAGATTTTTCCCAATTGATTGTGTTAACAGTGATGCTTTCATTTGTTCATTATATTTCTGATTCTATAATGTTTATGTTGTGATAGATCACGATGCTTTGACAGGTCTTTGTTGCTGTAGATGTGTAGGTACTCTCCAAGCGTGTTAAGTACGGGGAAGAGTTATGGGATCAACCAAAGGAGAGGGAGATCAAGTGAGGAATTAAGCGAAAGTTCCAGGTTGGTCCTCTACAATCTTTCTCTTATCTATCGCTCATAGGAAAGATATTTGAATTACTTTAAACTGTTGTTTCTAGGTTAGCTGCCAAGCCTAGAGGGTTAGTCGTTCGACAAGATACTAATTTTCCCAAAAACAAATTGGCGACTCACACTGGGGAATGATTGTTGTTTGTTGTTATCGCTTGCTCTATGTTGGATTTATAAACTATAGACGGAGTCTGAAGCTAGCCAGGAATCTTTCCAACCACTCTTATTATGCAATTGTGTAGGAGATAAATGTTGATTCAGTCAATATCTGGTTTAGTTTATGAATTAAATATTTGACTTGCAAACAGATGCCCTTTTGGTAGCTCAGTAACCTCTTAGGACATTCCATCATACTTTTCTTATCATTGTTCATCAAAACCAAGCTTGATCCATTGAAAACTGTTGCAAATTTGATCCAAAACCTTTTTTAGAAGCGCTCCCTGACCATCGCACTGTCTTCCACTGTGGCTTGATATGCATCTCACTTCCCGAGTGTGAAAAGTGTGATGCATATAATTGTCTGCAAAGGCCAGGTGCGATGATTGACTGAACTCAAATTCCCATCTAGGAGTTGAGAGTTTTTGACTAGTTTTGAAAATTGTTTGGTTGTTTGCTAAATTTGAACAATACCTCATCACTGAAACCAACTTACATCACTTAGATCAGCCTCTATTTACATTAGGATTGGTAAATGTTTTTGTGTATTTGGTTTTCATTTACAATCCATTGTTAAAAGTAGTAATAATCGATTTGTCGTTTCAATAGAAAAAGTGTCGTAAAATCTTCCATTTTTTGTTGAAAAAGTGAAGAGTCGTAAAATCCTCCTTCATAGCTTATCGATTGAACTTTTTTGATACATTTGATTTGATTTGAGTTTGTTCAAAGTGTCAAAAAGATATTTCTTCAAGTTTGAAAGTGTCATTTTTAGTCTTCCTTTCCCTCTTTGAAGAAAAATTGTCGAAATTGTTATTTTGAGTGAAACATTTTAAGTCATTGCTGCATTTAGTTCTTCTTCTTGAATCATTCACATTAAGGAGAGATGAAAACAATACATGCATTTGAATTTTAGCATTTTGGTTTGTGTGCAAAACGATGATTTAGGGAAATTGCATTAGTGAGTGCTCTTTGCTGTTTGCTTTAAAAAGTGCTTCTATGCTCTATCCTTTGTAGTTAGGATTTTCATTGGTTAAATCAACGAAAAGATTGCTTATCATTCTAGATGCATCTTTAGGAATTTCATATCACATTCTCGCGGTGAACCATAAAAGGAAAACTTTTAAGAAAGATCAACTTTAAAATGAACCTCAATGAACTTAACAATGCTTTGGAATCTAACGCAACACATTTAGAGGTCTAGGCTAGAGACGCGTTTTGGCATTGTTAAACCTAGTGGCTATCATTTTCATTGGAGGTTGGGTGATTCCTCCTCTTTGATACGACAAGTACTAGCATGGACTTGTGCTTCCCGTACCATCGCATATATATTGGGAGACCACAATAGGCTTAAATCCTTTATCCATAGGAAACCGAGTCTGTCGCCTTATTGATCGCAATGCACTGAACACAACATTCGGGAAGATTGACTGCTCTACATAAGTCCTTGGTAATTTCTCTTTAATTTATCACCAAGTTGTATATTGCAGTTTTTCTATTGGTCTGGTAAACCTTTTTGTCTAGATTCTCTAGAGTAGTCACTTTCGTTCCTTTTCGACTCTCTCAAAGAAAAGGTCCATCTGAGCACTTGTCCTTTCAGGCTTATTAAAAATTGAAGGCAACTAGAGTCATCTCTAGCTTTTTCTCGACTCTTTAAAACTTAAAAAGCAAAGTTGTGTCAAAGTGTCGTTAAAATTAAATTGACCACGGAATAACATCACTTTCCCTTAGTTGATTTTTAAGTTGATCAAGTAATCCGTAATCGTGGAATAAAGTCAATCAAAACCCCGTCATTCATAGAGATTAGCAAGTCAACCATCTTTGCCTTCGGAAGCGAAACCAATCCGGGCAAAGGGGTCTCGTTCAACTGAGTCTAGTTCATCTAGGTTATTTGGAACATTCATTTCAACATCTTCAAAGACTCTAGTTACTTCGATTATTTCTAGCACATCTACCTTTAAAGAGGAAGTTTCGCAGTTTCCAGAGGACATTAGAACTAATCCTAGTGTAATGGTAAATATTTTTGAACCTGAAACAACTCCATCTAGAGTTGGTCCGAAATCCATTCCAGTTCAAACCGAGGTTACATCTGAACCAGGAGTTGTTCAAGAACCTCCCTCTGAGACTGTAGTTCAGTTACCTGAACATATAGACTTGTAACTTTTAGTATCTAGAAGTTGCTACCCCTCTAGCATCTATCACTGCAGAAACTACACCTTCTTTTGCTCCAAAAATCATTTTCGGACCTGACGGTCAACCTCTTCCACCTGGTCTGATTGTTATAGAGGAGATAGTAGAGGATCCCCCATCTGACACCCCATTCAATTTTGGAACTGGGATTAATTTGTATCTTGCTACTCCTGAGTTTGCTTCATTTAATCCTGCTTCATCGTAAGTTCCCTTTGAATTGCTAGGACAACTTTTGGATAAGTTAACCATGTATGAACAACCATCATCATCCAGGAATGTATCATTTGATGCAGGTGTGGCAGAATCTTCTGCTGCTACTCCTTCAATGTTTTTTGGTACACCTGAGTCACACTTATATGGTGCATCATCTGTTCCAGTTGGTTACCTCAGCACCATGGTCAACTCCCATTTACTTGCCCGGATTTCAATCTGGTCCTTCTCCCATAGAAACTCAACAATTTGATCTTGCATATCAGTATCAATTTGGGCAAACCAGTTATCAATGACTGATATATCTGTTAAACACTATACTACCACCATATGGAGAGCAGTATGCTTACTCACCGTTTCCTCCTTTTTCTGGGGGACAACCATATGAGAGTTTCCCACAATATTTAGGTCAAATTGGAGTTAGAGCTAGTGGTTGGCAACCAATACTGCCAGATCAACCAAGGGTTGTATATCCAACACAACCAATCCAACCTGTGTCCAATATTCCTACCACACCTGCAGTTACAACTGTAACACAGACACAAGCTCAACCTGTTGCATCTCAACCGGTCAAAACTAGTCCCTCTTCCTCACAACCTCAAGTTTCAAGGCAAGGGGCTCAAGTTTCTCAAGTTGTTGTACAACAAACGCTTGTTTCTAGTGCTCAACAACAAACTCAGGTTAGTGTACCTTTATTCAGAGTGACTCAGGCACACACTGGTACTATTAATCCACAACTTGGTCAATCTGTCAATACTGGATAGCAGCAATCTGCTCAACAACCGTGGCTGTCACAATACCAATAACCTCAATTCTAGCAAACCCAACCCCAGTTTGGACTTGGTTCACAGGCTCAAACTAGATTTGGTCAATATCAAGCCTACCGAGGATCTGGGTGTTATAGACATATTTGGGCACTGCAAACCCAATCATATATGTCCATAAACCAAGGGCTTCTCAGTCCCTAAAAGTGTTGTTTCACACCCTAAAGGAACAAGGTCAGCTGATTACATCATCTCCCAGAAGTTCTCCATGGAAAAATTCTCAGAATTGGTCAACACTGGACCATATAGACTGCTCAGTGCTAAGGGTGCGATGCATCTCACCCGCCACATGCAAAAAGTGTGATGCATATTGAAAAGCCCTTTTGTAGGGTGTGATGGGCGAGAGTAGACACATGGCAGAAACAGTTTGCAAGGTGGATAATCATGGAATCTTCCAGAAACTTCTCCTGTGACACTTGCCTCTCTGAATTTGCCCAGGGATGAGTAAGAGATCATGAATCTCCAAGTGGAACCAAGAACTATGAGAGAGGGGACACTAATAAAAATCCTAGAAGTTGACTCACCCCCCTGCAAACATCTATATATGGATCCTTCATCCCAGAGATCTAGAGGCTTGAATCTAGTATTTTGTAAGGAAGTGATGTTGATTTCTTTGTGGAACATCATAGTGTTGGCTGATCTAAGTTTTTCATGAGGTGAATAAGGGCTTTCATGCTGGGAGGATGATGCTGGGTCAGATCAATGGGTTGTAATCCTCTCTTCTACTCTTTCTACATTCTTGTATGTTTGAGTTGATATATGCATTTGTGTGGTCAATATATATTTGGTCCTATATTGTTTATGATTGTAGATCTCTGTGCTTTGATGGTATCATGCTACTTTGACTTTATAGGTGCTCTTTGAAGTGGTACAAGCAAGGGAGGAGTGGCAAAGATCTGTCAGAGGGGAGAGGAAACAAGCAAGGAACCAAGCAAAAGATTGAGGTTGGTACTCTTTGCTTCTCTCTCATCTACTTCTCATAAAGGAAAACGCAAGTAACTTTAGTTTGTTTGTTTCTAAGATAGCTACTCATCTTAGTGGGACTAACAGCTCTGGACACTAGATTTCCTGATAACAAAATGGCGACTCCGCTGGGGAGAAAATAGCTTGTTTCTAGTTTGTTTACTTTATAAACTATAGACAGAGCTTGAAGTTATGCCAGCTAGCCTTCGAACTTCTTTTGCTGTGCAACTGCAAAGTAAATAAACGCTACTTCAGTCAATCTCCGGGTTAGTTTATGAATTAAACATCTGACTTGCAAACATCCTAATTGCCCTGGTGGTGGCTCAAGTAGCCTCATTAGATCAGCCCCTATGATTTGTTTTTACTGACTATCATTAGCTCGGCCCAAATCCCTAAACTAAGCTGCAAACTGTGACCAAAAACCAAGTTAAAGTCTCGTCCCTAGACCATCACACCTTCTCCTCTTGGAAATCTGGATGCATTACACCTCCCGTGTGCAGTAGGTGAGATGCATCCTTGTTTCTCTTTGTTACAGGTGCGATGATTAGATAAGACTATTTTTGCCTCTAGATTTTGGTTTTTACTTCACTCTCTTCAGCTTTATTCAGGAGTTTTGCTGTTTGTGATCAGTATACCACTATGGAAACTCCCTTCCTTTGCATTATTCAGCCTCCATTGTACAAAGAATTGTGAATGTTTTTATGTATTGTTCACCATTTACAGTTCTCCTTTACAAAGAAGTAGCTTAATTGAACTGTTGTCTTTTGATTTGGAAGTGTCGCAAGTGTCATTTTCAGTAAAAGAAAAGAATCCTACTTTTCTTAATGGTTGATTACACTGTTACTCTTGTATTTGATTTGAATTAATAGTATTTCAAGTGTCGAAAGCAGTTTTCAATTCAAAATCGCAAAGTTTCGTCATTGTCTTCCTTTCGTCTTTTGAAGAGAAAATTGTTAATACTGTTGCTTTGAAAAGATAATTCAAACACATTAAGAAAGCGGAAAACAAATACATGCATGTGCATTTGCATTTAGACTGCTTGTTTCTTTTGATTTAGGACAGTGCATCTAGTGTGTGCTCTCTGCTCTATGTTGAAAGAATCTCGCTTCTCTTTCCTTAGCAACTAGGATTTTCATTGCAAAAAGAAGAATAAATCACTGTTTATCATCTTAGATTGCATTTTAGGAATTGTATATCTACATCACGCGGTGAACCTCAAAGGCAAACTTCTTAAGAAAGATCAACTGTAAAATAAATTCAATGAACATAAAAACGCTTTGGAATCTAATGCACAACATTTAGAAGTCTAGGCTAGAGACGTATTCTGGCGTCGTAAAGCCTGGTAACTATCGTTTTCATCGGTTGGGTTATTCCTCCTCTTTGAGACGAAAAGTGCCAGTACAGACTTGTGCTCCCATGTATTGTCGAGTATATATTGGTAGACCATAATAGGTTATATCCTTTATCCTCAGGAAGCTGTATCTGCCGCCCTATTGATCGCAATGCATTGAACACAACTTTCGGGAAGATTGACTGCCGTACCGTAAAAAGTATTCTGTAGTTTTGCAATTGGTTTGGTAATCCCTCTGTCTATATTTCCAGAGTAGTCTCTTTCGTTCCTTTTCAGACTCCTTAAAGGAAAAGGTCCATCTGAGCACTTGTCACTTTGAGCTCATTAAAAATCGAAGGCGACTAGAGTCATCTTTAGCTTTTTCTTGACCCTTAAAAAGTGAAAAAGCAAGTTGTGTCAAAGCGTCATAAAATTTATTTTAATCGGAATAACGTCACTGTTCCCTCGTTGATCTTAGGTTGAGAAAATTGAGTTCACCAACCAAGGATTTCCCCTTGGGGAAACCCTAGTCCTTTCTCCTCTTGGGGAGATGTTGGCGCACCTCATATGGCCACATTGTCCCTTCCAGGACTGATAATCGGCTTGCCAGTATGGCTCTTCTCGACCTCTGTCATTCAAAGCACCGTGATTCATGAGCAATCAAGTCAGCAACTAGATGATACTAGAGTTACCCCCCAACCTTCTACTTCGTTTGTTTCTCCCTCTCCTTCTTCCTCTTCGCTTGGTGAAACTAAAAACCAAGTAACTGAGAAGAAGAAGAAAGGGAAGGAGAAGAAGAAGAAGGAGCCAAAGGCAAAATGGGGCAACCATACATCGTCTAGTGAAAATCCACACATTGCATTGTCCAAACCTAAATCTCCATGTGTCATTTGCAAAGGGGACCATTATCATCGAGATTGTCCTTGAATCCCACATATCTTAAGGGACTGGTCTCCCTGCTTGCACAATCCGGTGTCCTCAACCTCTGATGATCATGTTGAAAGTACACCGTCAACTAGTGAAAACGAAGTCTCTGGACAGAAAGGAAAATATAAATTTACTTGTAGATTGTGTGAAGGTGATCATGCCGTCCACCGTTGTCCCTTCCTAGACGAAGCTAAAAGAGTCTTGGATAACCGTCCTGCTTCACCGCTACAGCTTCCTCCTGGATACAAGAAATTCTTGCTGAGTCCATCGCTAGTTGAAAATCCGACTGACACACCTTTGTGGTCGGTCGAAGCATCTATCATTGAAGATAAACCCTCTAAGTCCACACTGGACCAAAGTCAACAGGTCGAGACGGCAGTCGACCCAGTCTTGTCTTCAGAAGGTCCATCTTTAGATGATACAGTCACTGAAGAGAATGAGAACAACACCATTCAAATTCTTTTCATAAGACTCCGATGAACATGGGGGCAATCTACCCATTCCTTTACCATAGGAAGGAAGTTCGTCGGAGTTGTATCCAACCGTTTATTCGGTCCCACCTTCGAGTAACCTAGTCGTTTCCTTCGACTGGAATCTACTAGGAAGACCCCGTCTACTGTCTAATGTACCATTCTGAATCATTGTAAAAGCTTACAGAATGGTCATGGTCAGTACTATCATAGATGAAGGGGCTTCTGTGAGTATCCTTTCCTCAACTGCTTGGAAAGCGCTTGGTTCGCCATCGCTTCTACCTGAGATGCGAAATTGGATAGGCTTCGACAAAGGAACCAGTCGACCGTTAGGGATAATTCCAAATTTACCTATAACTTTGAGAGGGAAAACCGTTTATTTGAATGTAATGGTAGTCCAAGGACCTTTAGATTACAATATACTCCTTGGGCATGACTATATTTATAGCATGGGAGCCATTGTCTCCTCGCTCTTTCGAGTGATGTGTTTTCCGCATGAAGGCAGAGTGGTCCAGCTTGTAGACCAGCTTTCATTCCCCAGCTCACACATAGCAAGTAGTCAAATGCCATCCCTAACTGGTCTTTTTGTGCAAGGAATGTCTCATTAATCTCCAGTCCGTCCACTTGATGAGCGCAAGTGATTCGGTGATTGTGACTGAAACCCTGGGGGCATGCGCCCTGGTCTGCTTCGGCAGGAAAACTCCAGGTATAGGGTAGGTTTCTACGGAGGATATATGACTAGACTGACACACCCGTCCACTTAGGAAAATGGGATTAGACTGGAATAAGATTCCCTCATCAAAGTTATGTGAGTGGAGGCGGCTGCGCCATTCACCTTTGTCTATTTCGATAGACATCGCCAAGGAAGTGTTTTGTCTACGATGTGGATGGAGCAATCTTGCAAATGTGAGAACTTTCATATGGTAACCTGGAAACTCTACTTCGCTATACCTGGGGGCATGCAAACCTTTTGTACGCAAGTGAAAAGCGACCAGCGTAAGTCTAACTCCATAGTTTCTGCTAACTTCAACTGCTTAGGTTAGGTGATTGGTCGAATCGACCGTTCACCTTTGTAGGGGCCAAATGGCACCGGCAAAGTAAAGGAAGAGTTTTCCTACCTAACCTTGATAGTTAACTAATCCCTAGGACAGTAGTTGGTCATTCCTAGCTTACAGGCTAAAGGCAGCGGAGCAAAGTTTCGAATGGGGCAAGCTCCCTAAAAAATGAACCTATCGATGAGACGTCCTTATTATACGACTGGCACAAGCAGTTTTACGCAAAGTTCAAGCTCGTTAAAAATTAAACCTAAGTAATGGCATATGTTCCACCAGAGTTTAAGTTGATTAAAAAATGAACCCACCTTTGGTAAATAACCATTGCGAATGCATTATCATCAGCTTTTGATCCTTGGTCGTGTTCTTACCATCACCTCCACTCTGTTTTTAGCCGATCATATGCCTCCATTTGATTGTTTACCCCTTTTGAGGAACAACTACGATGAGTGATTTTGTTAGCCATCTCCTTTACATTACCGTGATTGAAAAGTTCTAAACCTTACATGGAACTAGTTGCCACCTGAATATTTCACTCGTTCCTCAAAAAACGAGTCTCCTTTAAGCTCTTTTCATATGACTCGTAAAATATGAAAATATTGCCAAGAAATTGGCCTCTCCAGCTCGTTAAAATGATCAGAAGTGCTATCCTTCATCTAGATTTTAATCTTTTTGGACCTGAGGGATCATTACACAAAAAGATCGAGCGCTTGTCTTGTTTGACTCGTTAAAACTATCGAAGATTCATCCCTTTCGTATTATTTTATACTTTTTTGGACTTAAGGGATTATATGACGGAAAAGGATTACTGGAGTTTCCTTTCCGTCCCTTTTCAGACTCTCTAAAATTGAAAAAGGATTGAGTTATCTTTGTCGTTAAACTCGTTAAAACCAATAGCGACAAACTTGTCCATGCAAACAAGAACGAGTTTCACTGTCACTAGGCTCGTTAAAACATAGCAACGGGTTTGCTCGAAGGGAAAATTATAAACAAGCATATGTTATCCTCCTCAAGCTTGACAAAAATAAAGAGGTACTAGTCAGCAATGACTGGGGAAAAATTGGGAAGAAAACTTGAAGAACTTTATTGGTAGCAAGTCGCTCTTGAACATGACACTTTCACTCCATCACCATGATTGAGTCGGGTTGAGTTATTCCGTTCACCGATCATATTACCATTGGTCCACCGTACCATACATTTTTGGGTTTAACGCTACCAATCCATTTCAGTGTCGCCGATATGTTCAAGAGAAGTCGCTCAAAGAATTCACCAACCCAGCTTGTGTCTCATCCGCTGCAATACCTTCACGCTTCATTCTTTCATGATCGCGACCCTGAACCCTGTATCATCAGATTGTTTTCACCTCCACAAAATCATTTGCTCTGTTCCATGTCATAGATGTGGGATTCATTAATGCCCTCCTACGACGGGTCACTTCTTGTCGACATCAGCTCATTATCCAAGAAGTTGATCTAGGAACAACCCTTTCAGTACTTTAAAACTTGCATGCCTCAATGGCAAGTTTCTCACTTCCGGCGATAGGTTTACATCAATGGCCTTTGACCGAAAGATTTTGCATGGTGTTCGACACCAAGTCCCATTTTCACACCACATGAATTGTACAGTAGTACCTTGACTGTCATCATCATTATCGGTGATTCCTCTCGTGCCTGTTAACAACTTACATCATTGGCTGGTAATCAGGTGATGTCTTTCCATGTTTGACTCCAAAACATCTTTTCACATGGATTGACTTGTACTTCGGGCGAAGATTGAACAAGTTTGAAGACCCCAAATCTAGTTTCATCCATCTGGGCTGTGATATATTCAGGAAAATAAAGACATCAAATGTACATCATTGTTGCACAGATAATCATCCAAACCAAAGGATGATGGCTTTACCAGAATCATCAGTCTGCCACACAGACGGTTGTCTGCCCTATGTACATGAGAATGAATTTATAAATTTGAGCATGGGAATGCCCACCTCAGCTAGATCATGAAAATATTATGAAGATAATGTATTGTATTGTGTCTTATTATAGGTCTCCTTCTAGTTCGAAAAACCTTGGATCCTCATGATAAAGCATTTCACCCGACATCAAAAAATTTACGACCTCATGCTTTAGGGGGCAACTATTATAGACATATTTGGGCACTACAACCCCAATCATATATGTCCATAAACCAAGGGCTTCTGAGTCCCTAAAAGTGTTGTTTCACACCCTAAAGGAACAAGGTCAGTTGATTACATCATCTCCCAGAAGTTCTCCATGGAAAACTGCTCAAAACTAGTAAAAACTAGACCATACAGACTGCTCAGTGCTAAGGGTGCGATGCATCTCACCTGCCACATGCAAAAAGTGTGATGAACACTGAAAAGCCCTTCTATAGGGTGCGATGGGTGAGAGTAGATAAATGGAAGAGACATTTTGCAAGGTGGATGATCATGGAATCTTCCAGAAACTTCTCCTGTGACACTTGCCTCTCTGAATTTGCCCAGGGATGAGTAAGAGATCATGAATCTCCAAGTGCAACCAAGAACTATCAAAGAGAGAACACTAATCAAAATCCTAGAAGCTGACTCACCCCCCTGTAAACATCTATATATGGATCCCTCATCCCAGAGATCTAGAGGCTTGAATCTAGTATTTTGTAAGGAAGTGTTGTTGATTTGTTTGTGGAACATCATAGTGTTGGGTGATCTAATCTTTTCATGAGGTGAAGAAGGGCTTTCATGCTGGGAGGATGACGCTGGGTCAGATCAATGGGTTGTAATCCTCTCTTATACTCTTTCTACTAATAAAGCTATTTGAGTTTTCCTCCACATTCTTGTATGTTTGAGTTGATATATGCATTTGTGTGGTCAATATATATCTGGTCCTATATTATTTATGATTGTATATCTCTGTGCTTTGATGGTATCATGCTTCTTTGACTTTACAGGTTCTCTTTGAAGCGGGACAAGCAAGGGAGGAGCGGAAAAGATCTGTCAGAGGGGAGAGGAAACAAGCAAGGAGCCAAGCGAAAGACTGAGGTTGGTACTCTCTGCTTCTCTCTCATCTACTTCTCATAAAGGAAAACGCAAGTAACTTTAGTTTGTTTGTTTCTAAGATAGCTACCCATCTTAGTGGGACTAGCAGATCTGAATGGACACTATATTTCCCGATAGCACTGGGCAACAAGGCTTTGTGGGTTATGGACAACCTCATTTCCAAACTGGTTATCAACAACCACCCTACACAGGTTATGTCCAACAACCTTATCAAGGTTACCAGACACGAATGACTTATGCTGGTATGCAAATGCCTATTGCTCAAGCATTTCCATCTTATCCTGGATATGCTCCACCCAACCTGAATCAACAATTGCCATTTATAGCAACTTTAGAACTACCAGATTTGAATCGACTAACTAATGATCCAATTGCTTATGCCCCTTGGTGGCCGACGATTCCACATAAATTGCCATCTAACATTCCAAAATTCAATGGAAATCCAGGAGAATACCCATCGAATCACGTAATGAATTTTCATTTATGGTGTTCATACAACACCTTGAATGATGATTCAATTAGACTTCGTCCTTTCCAGAGAACGCTCACTGGTCCAACTACAAAATGGTATATTGAATTGCCTAGAGCTTCTTTTGATAACTTCACCATTCTTGCCACTACCTATAACCCACTTTCAGTTACCTATTAGGTATGAAACTGGAACAAAACTTCTTACCAACTTTAAACAAACTACCTCCACTCACATATCAGATCATATTCATGAGTAGTGGCTTCATCATCGAATGGTAAAAATGTATGTTCCAGATTAGTTTTTAGTTGAGTGGCTTATTAAGTCCTTATTTCCATCTATCACTGAGGATGTGGTGAAAGGAGGAGTTGTCACAGAAGAGCAAGTCATTGCTCGTGCCCAAAATTTGGATCTGATTTATACACATTCAGGCACACTCTATGACAAGATTCCCGACGCACCCAGACCAACATTCACCTTTCCACCACCTCCAAAATTGAGTAGGGACTCTTATGCCAGCGACTACGTGATTGGTTCCTTGAGCAAAAAAACCATGAGAGGTCCATCTGGTCAAGCTCTTGCTATTTCAAGTCAAAATGCAAATCAACCTGAGAATACTCTTGTCCCTGAGATTAATGTCGTGTCATTTAAAAAAGGCAAAAATCTAAAGCAACCAGGGGGCAAGAAGAAGGGGAAGAATAATAAGAAGAAATAGGAGAATTCCACTCTTGAAAAATCATCTGAAAACCCCACTGCGGCTAGGAAACCTCGTTATCATGTTTAATATGCAATGATGAGCACTTCACAAGAGATTATCCACATAGACCTGAGGTTTCAAAACTTTTAAAGGCTTCGAATACCTTAGCGGTGCTGACAGATCTGTATCCGAACCCATAAACACATTTGGTTGCCACTGATAATGCTTCCACATCCCAAGTGCTTATGCTATCCATCGCAAATAAGCAAAATGATGTTTTGGTATCGACAAGGAATAAAGATTACAGGAATCCATCGTCATCGAACAACTAGGCTAGTGATCAACCTAATACTTCGACAACGACTTCACCAGAAGTTGTTCCACCCATTATTCTTGAATTAACCATAAAGCCGCTAAAGGGAGTTGTGCATAAATCGACATTTAATCCTCGTGCTTGAGCAGCCCAAAATTATAATATAGTGGAAGATCTGGCTCAATCACCTTCTGCTATGTCGACACTTGAGGTATTGCAAAATTGTCCCTCCCAAAAGCATTCTTTGTTATCAGTGATAGGTGGGATCGATCCTACAGATTCCAATCTTGTGGTCTTTAATCATACAAGATATACACCATAGTTACCAACACAACTAGCTTTCCTTATACAGGTAAAAGCCCTCAATAAAATATTCATTGAACCATTATTGATGAGGGGGCATCTACCTATATCATGTCTATGAATTGCTAGAAAAATCTTGGTTCACCACCCTTGTCACGATCACCAACCACACTAAAAGCATTCGATGGAAGAACGTACACTCCGTACGGGATTTTAAATAGCTTGCAAGTCGAACTAGGGGGCAAGAACAATAGATATTGAAGTCAAGGTTGTTGATGGACTCCTTGATTACAATATTTTACTAGGAAGGCCTTGAGTTTATGCTATGGCTGCAGTTGTGTCCACGTACTTTCTAACGATTGCATTCCCCTTCAAAGGTGGAATCATAGTCATCGACCAACTAGCCTTTTTTTCTAATAGTTCACAAGCCACTGGAAGCATTCCATTGATACATGGAAATTCAAAATCGCTTCAAAATGTTGGAGTAGGTCTCCTCAAAGATCCTTCCTTGATGGGTACTTTTACCCTACCGTCACCATCTGGTCTCGCGGAAGTGGCAATAGTGGAAACCTGCAACATGATCTCTTCTACATCATCTGATTTTAAGAAGAGTTCCAACTATTTTGAGAGTGACGATCATCACGAGGCTTTGTCACCAAACCCCATCGAATCTTTGTAGCAATCAATCTACTGGGCTTGTGCGGAAAACCCGAATCCACACTAGACGAGTGTTTGGGTAGATAGGTCTTTAGAATATGGCACCTCTTCTGATCCTTGGTCTCGTATACATTCTACAAACAAAGGAATCATCCAATCAATGATGATGGGGGAGATGCCGTGGGAAGATTATCATCATTGTTCCCACCTTCAAGATGTCAACAAAGATTATTCAGAAGAACTCCATCACCCTTCAATCGTTGATGTTTTACCGAATTCTGTAAATACAATTGATTCTGAGTGAAATCTGTCTAACATTAAAGAAACTATCTCCATAAATATTTCGACCAAACCCAATGTCGTAGAAAATATTCACATCGGCAAATCTTATTCTTCGTTAGAACTAGATAATTACTGTGCTCTTTTTCGTGAATTCAGAGATGTCTTTGTGTGGTCTTATGAGGAAATGCTAGGCATTGGCTCAAGCATTTTTGAGCATGAGATCAAAATATATCCTGATGTCAAACCGGTACGTCAACGGCTTTGACATGTTCATCCAAAGAAAGCCGCTGCCATTAAAGCATAGGTTGAAAAACTTTTGCATGCTGGCTTCATTTACCCTGTACCTCTCACTGATTGGGTATCAAATATTTTTCCAGTAATGAAAAAACAAGGAACGATCAGAGTGTGCTTCGATTATAGGGATGTAAATCAAGCATGTCCAAAGGACAACTATCCTACACCCTTTATCGACTAGATTATTGATGAATGTGCCAGATGAAAAATCTTTTCATTCATAGATGGATTTTTGGGCTACAATCAAATCAATATCCACCCACATTACCAATCAAAAATTGCATTTATATGTCTGTGGGGCACATTCGCATATCGTAAATTACCTTTCGGTTTGAAGAACACAGGGGTGACATTTCAGAGGGCAATGAATTATGCCTTCCATGACATCAAAAACATAGTTCAACCATATCTTGATGATCTGCCTGCTCATTTTTGAAAACAGACTGATCATCCACATCATTTGAGAGCCATATTTTTGCATTGCTGACACTACAAGATGAGACTCAATCCGCACAAATGTGTGTTTTGTGTCGGTTCTGGTCAACTGCTTTGCTTTGTAGTTTTTAAATATGGAATTCAACTCGATCCAATAAAGGTTCAGACAATTCTTGACATGCCTCCACCTTCAAATTTGTTACAGATCTAGCGACTCCAAGGGAAGGCAAACTTTCTGAGGAGGTTCATTCCAAATTATGCTGAGCTTGCTAAAGGTTATACACATCTTTTGAAGAAAGGGGTACACTTCCATTGGGATTAGCTTGCACAAGCTTCCTTTGATGCTCTCAAAGATTCCCTGTTAAAAGCATCATTAATGTATGCCCCCAACTATCAAAAGGACTTTTACCTATATATCGCCACTGCAGATACAACCATCGGTATGGTTTTAGTGCAAGAAGATGACGGAATTGAACATCCTATATATTACTTAAGGCACAATCTTAATGATACAAAAAGCAAGTACTCTTACGTTGAAAAGTTGGCTTTAGTAGCCTTCCAAGCTGTACAGAGATTTTGACATTATATTCTCCTTCGCAAAACTACCATTGTATCAGATTGCAACCCTATGACATACATACTGTCACGTCAATTGATGGGTGGAAAATATTCCAAATGGATAGTCATCTTGTAGAAGTTTGATCTAGAATTCATCAAATCCAAATCAAAGAAATCTCTTGTCTTTGTAGAGCTACTTTGCGACCTTCCCTTGTCCTCCAATGATTTAACATAAGAAGCATCAATTGTGGATGATTTTCTGTTTCTAATATAGTCAAGTGATCTGTGGTATGGAGATATATTGGTCTATCTCTAGCCCCAAGCTTTTAGGCCTAACACCTCTCGCTCTGAACAGTGACGTACTCGATACCAAGCCAAAGATTATCTGATCGTTGGTTATACACTTTATCGTCATGGTGTCTATACGATTATATGAAGGTGCCTTACACATAAGAGGTCGAAAAGGCTTTGAATGAATATCATTTAGGTGCTTGTGGGGGGCATTTATCTAGTTACGCAACTGCACAAAAAATCTTACGAGCTGGTTACTTCTGGCCAAACATATTCAAAGATTGCATACTTGCAATTAGGAAGTGCCATGCTTGTCATATTTTTGATCATAAAACCAGATTACCACCTGCACCATTGCATCCAGTCATTGTTGTTGGCCCATTCGCGAAATGGGGCATTGATTTCATAACATGTAACCCCACCTCGGCCAGGGGGCATGGGTACATTATAGTCGCTATCGACTACTTTACCAAATGGGCCGAGGCGATACCTACATTGAACAACAACGACGAAATGGTTGCTCTTTTTTTTTCAATCATGTAGTTTCTAGATTCGGTGTGCCACAGGCTATAGTCATAGATCATGGGTTGCATTTTCCCAATCACATGATGATCGAGTTAACTACCAAATTAGGACTGTCCCATGATAGTTCTACTCCATATTATCCACAGGCTAATGGACAAGTTGAGGCAATCAACAAAGTCCTTAAGTGCATGCTGCAAAGAATGATTGGAGTCCATAAGAGGAATTGTCATTTAATCTTGTACTCAGCTCTGTGGGCATACCAGACCTCAGTGAGAAATGCAACTGGATTTATGCCCTTTTAGTTGGTGTATGGTCTAGAAGCAGTCTTACCAATTCAATGTGAAATCTCATCCCTCAAGCTTGCAATCGACCTGCTACCTGATACTTCTGAAGAAGAAGCTCCTTTCTTGGAATTAATCCATCTGGATGAAACCCATCATGATACCACATTGGCTAACGAAACACATAAGAAATGCATCAAGGCACAATATGACAAAAATGTTAAGCCTCGTGTCTTCTTAGAAGGTGACCTGGTCTTGCTTTACGATCAAGATTCTGAAAAATTAGGAGCAGGAAAATTTGAACCACTATGGATGGGCCCTTATATTGTTAAACATGTGTTGACAAAAGGATCCTACGAGTTAATCGATTATGATGGGATTCCATTGTCGCAGCCCCAGAATGGGTTGTATCTCAAATGTTATTATGCTTGATTAAGTGTAGTAAATTTCACTGTACATATGATTTTATTGCATGTTTGTGTGTTAGTTTTTCTTTTAGAGTTTCAATTTCGTTAGGTAATCCACTTCACATTTGTTGCAAATTTCAAACTTTTCGAAACGATTTCTTGGGTATGCCGACAGAGCTAGTCGTAGTACACAGAACTTATCTTCTACAACCTGGGCCATCTTCACTCGAAGTGGCGAGTTAGTGAGTTCCAGGGGGATATGTATTGGTATATCAACCAACAACATCGTTGAATATAGTATGTTGATTGAACTCCTCTTTGATGCCATTTCACATGGCATACGCCAAATCATTGTCAGGCTAGATTCACAACTTGTCATTCTACAGCTCACTGGCATTTATTCCATTCGGAACCTAGCTATTCATCACATGTTCTTAAGAGTCAGGATTTTAGAAAGACATTTTGATTTCATTCAATATCAACACATTTCTAGAAACTTAAACACATTGACTGGTTCATTAGCAAACTATGCGTTAAATAGACATTTGTAGCATATGTAAAGAAAACATTTCACATCAACATTTGCATAGGATTTCATCACTTAGCCAAATTAAAACTCCAAAAGTCAAAATAGAGAGTTGTTTATAAGTTTTCAGAAATGTTTTGTGTCCAAGACAAAATTGGTCATCTGACCCAGAAACTCAAAATGAATGCAGAAAAACGTCCTAGACTAGTGATGCTGGTGATAACAGGTCACCTCCTGTGCTATCATGCACAGGAGCCTAGTCCAACGACTCGGTACACCAGTAGTATGGTGCTGTAGACTCATAGGTAACTCCTCGTTCCGAACATCCAGAATGCTGAGAGTTAAGCCTTCGATCTGATCCTGCAGCTGTGCAAGGGTCTCCACTATTTCCAAATCCCTAAGGACTGCCCTCCCTACAACTTCTCCCGCTGGAACATCTGCTTCCCGTGGGCATGCCACTGGTAGAACTGGTCCAATATCTGCATACACACATGAGTTTGTTTTTAGTCTTGGAAACAATTAAGAAACACAAAAAATAGTAGAAAACTAAAAAAAAATGTGGTCAAATAATTTTACCTATAGCACTCCACTGCTCACTAACTGGTAATGCCAAATCCGGATCGCCTCGAAAATCCATCCCTACATATGGATACTCCGCGAACACCTTCTCCTAGCTGTCAAACCACTTGAAAAAGGAAGATGAGAATGAGACTTGTGACTGGCCTACATGTCTAGCCATAAGGTCCACCCATTGCTGCATCTGTGGTTCTATCAGTCCGGGCACTCCCAGAGAAATGTTCTGAGGTTGCATCACTGGGATTCTTTCCAAAGAAAAGGCTGTCAAAATAGATCCATAACCAAAATTCTTGGTTCTTCTAGTCTTTACTTTGGATAGTTGATCTTTCATGATAGGAAGTACCACCTCACACTAGTTGAACACCTTCGGTTCCACGCATTCCAAGGCATACTGCATGTAGGATCTGTTCGCTAAATGTAAGGCTGCACTGCCAACCAATCTAGCAAAGGTAAAGAGAATAGTCCTCAAAGGTTGATCGATAACATCCCAAATAATAATCTTACCATCTCTTTTGGGTTGGGATCCTTCCTTGCAAAACTGACGAATGTAATATTTCACTGATTCACCCCCCCAGCAAATCTTGATAGTGAAAGAGGGGTGCCACGCCTCGACAAACCTGTCAAAAAATAAATATCCTCAATCATGAAAGGAATAGATTTACCTCTGATCTAGAATACCTGGTCAATAGGATCCCAAGCATGAAGAAGATATTGCAACAAACTTATCTGTTGTCTCATGCTAGATAAGCGAAAGAACTTTAGTAAACCACAGTTCCTTAATGCATCCACTGTGCCCTAGTCATGTAAAGCAATCATATCATCCTCTTCATGTTCTCATTCTTGCCATGAAACAACCATCTTGATCCAACAAATATCTGAAATACAAACATTAGATGAGTTATGATCCTTTTTAGGCAAAACACAGTTCAAAATTTGATGAAAAAACACTGTACAAACTTGCCCTTCTGCGCCCATCGCACCTAGCCCTTTAGCAAGGTGAGATGCATACCGAGTGGCCTATTGGCAGCCCAGTATGCATCACACTTTTCAATATAGGCAAAGTGCGATGATTGGAGAACGATTTTTTCAAACCCCTGAAGCCTAGAAAGATGAGGAAACTTGCCCAGAATTGAAAAAAGATGGAATGAAAATGAAGAGCTTAAGGATAGCTTCTACCTGGTCCTAACGACGCATGAAATGATCCATAGAATCTCTTGAAACGACTGGTGAAATTTGGGGGAAAAAACCGCTTCAGAGCTCCAAAATCCAAAATTTGAGATGAAATGGTGAAAATGAAATGTTAAAACTACTTTTTATGTTTACTTTTACATGTCCTTCAAGTAAATGTTAGTTTTAGTTCATTTTTTATCTGTAACTATGTATTTTTAATCAATTTGATGGAGTTTTGAGCAGGTTGAACAACTGTCGATATAATCTAATGTGCTAATGGTAAATTGAGCATCTTTGATCGTCGAGCAAACTTTTTGTCTTCTTTTCAAGCTTTGATTAAAAAATGAAAAGAAAACTATAGAGTCCTCTTTAAACCCTTTTTAGACTCTCTAAACATGAAAATATTGTCGAGCACTTGCCTTTTCCGGCTCGTTAAAGTATTGGAAACGTCATCCCTCTTGTATTATTTTATCCTTTTTTGGACCTGAGGGATTACTTTACGAAAAAGAACTTATGGAGTTTTCTTTTCATCCCTTTTCAAACTCTCTAAACATGAAAAGGAACGAGTTATCATTGTCGTTAAACTCGTTAAAATAATAGCAACAAACTTGTCCATCTAGACAAGGCTGAGTTTCACTGTCGCTAGACTTATTAAAACATTAAATAGTGATGGGTTTGCCTGAAGGGCGAATTATAGAACAAGCATATGTTATTCTCCTCAAGCTTGATAAAAAATAAAGAGGTACTGGTCAGTAATGACTGGGGAAAAAGGGAAAAATCTTGAAGAATTTATGGTAGCAAGTCGCTCTTGAACATGACACTTTCACTTCATCTCCGTAATTTAGTTGGGTTGGGTTATTCCATTCATCGATCATCATACAATTGGTCTTTCATACCATCCATCTTTTTGGGTTAACACTACCAATTCATCTCAGTGTCGCCGACATGTTCAAGAGAAGTCATTTAGTTTAGAAGTCATCCAGTTAATTTCTCATACACTGCAACACCTCCAACCTTCATTTTTTTTTCATGACTACCATTCCTGGACCTTATGTCATCAGTTCATTTTCACCTCCAGAAATCATTTGCTTCATTTTGTGTCGTAGATGTGGGATACATCAAGGCCCTCCTATAACAAGTCGCTTCTTGTCGACATCAGCTCATTATCCAAGAAGTTGACTTAGAAACAACCCTTTCAGTGCTTTGAAGCTTGCATACATCAATGGCAAGTTTCTCTCTTCCGGCGATAGGTTGACATCAATGACCTTCGATTGAAAGATGTTGTGTGGTGTTTCACGTCGAATCATCTATTCGCACCATGTGAAATGTACTGTAGTACCTTGAGGATCATCATCATTATCGGTGATCCCTCTCGCGTCTGTTAACAACTCATATCATTAGCTGGTAATCAAGCGATGTCTCTCCATGTTTGACTTCAGAACATCTCTTCACATGGTTTGACTTGTACATCGAGCGAAGATTGAATGAGTTTGAAGACCCCGGATCTAGTTTCATTCATCTAGGCTGCAATATATCCAGGGATACAAAAACATCAAATATACAAGGCTCTACACAGATGGTCATCCTAATCATGGATTATGACTCTATATCTGTAGAATCACAAGTCTGTATCTACAGATGACTATCTGATCCATGTACATGAAATGAAATGTATAAATTTGAGCATGGGAATGCCTCCCTCAGCTAGTTCATGAAAAATCATATTATTATGATGTATTATATTGTAATTTATGCAGATCACCTTCCAATTCGAAACTTTTGATCCTCATGATAAAGCATTTCACCCAACATGAACATTTATGACCTCATGCTTTAGGGGGAAACTATTATAGGCATATTTAGACACATCAACCCCAAACTCATATGCCGATGTATTAGGGCTCATCAACCCCTAAAAGCGTTGTTTTATACCCTAAAGAAATTTAGTCATCTGAATGCCTCATTCCCAAAAAGTTGCATCTCAGAAATCATCTAGAAAATGCCAAAACTGAACCATATCTGAAAGCCCTATGTTAGGGTGAGATGCATCTCACCTGCTACATTGTCTAAGTGAGATGCATCATAGTTTGGCCCTTTAGTAAGTGTGATGGGCGAGGATGGACAAATTTCCAAGACAGTTTGTTAGTTGGTTGTTCATGGAATCTTCTAGAAACTTCTCCTGTGCCACTTGCCTCTCTGAATTCGCCCAAGGATGACCAAGGGAACTAGGAAACCATCTCCAATTCCCCTCTCTTGTGGAAATAATTTCAACAAATGGAATGGCATTCATCATCCCCATTGATGACTCACCCTCTTGCAATTATTTATAAAAGGGTCTCCCATCCAAGAGATCGAAAGGCTGAATTGTTGTGAATTGTAAGAAGGTGCTACTAGTTTTAGTATTGAGGAGAGAGCTTTGTATTACTGGTGGTGTGTTCTTGCTAATTCATGAGGTGAAGAAGGATTGGAGCTGGAGGATGGCGCTAGATCATACAACTGGGTTGTAATTCTCCTTATTATTAATAAAGTTCTTCGAGATTTTTCCCAATTGATTCTGTTAACTATGATGCTTGCATTTGTTCATTATATTTCTAATTCTATAATGTTTATGTTGCGATAGATCATGATGCTTTGACAGGGCTTTGTTGTTGTAGATGTGCAGGTACTATCCAAGCGTGTTAAGTATGGGGAGGAGTTACGGGATCAGCCAATGGAGAGAGAGATCAAGCAAGGAATTAAGTGAAAGTTCCAGGTTGGTCCTCTACAAACTTTCTCTTATCTATCGCTCATAGGAAATATATTTGAATTACTTTAAATTGTTGTTTCTAGGTTAGCTGCCAAGCCTAGAGGGTTAGTCGTTCGACAAGACACTAATTTTCCCAGAAACAAGAAGGAATGAGCAGTTCTTTTATCTCTTTTTCCTCTCTCATTAAAATGAAAAAGATACCTCGAGTTTTCTTCATTCGACTTGTTAAAATTTGATGAAAATCTATTGAGTTTGTCGTCACGTGACTCATTAAAATTTAACAATGAATATCAAATTTACTCTGTCCCCTTGTGCTTGTAACAAAATGAGGTAAACATTTATTAAGCGTAGGTTTATTGCTTTATTCGGAATCAATAGACTAACTTACAAAAAAGGAACCCTTTTGGGTATACTATTAAACCTTTTTCGCACCTGGTTAAAAACTATGACAAAGGGACCACCCTAGAGTTGCTCTTTATGATCTTATCAGACTCTCGAAATATAAAAAGACCACCGAGTTTACCCATTTGGACTCATTAAATTAATCAGATGGGGAAAGTGGAAAATACAATTGCTTTATGTCAGTATTTTGGAAAGACTTTTTTGGCAATAGTTACTCCCTTGAACATGACATTCCCTCAACAAAACCTTCTTTGTGATTGCCTCTCAAAATGAACCTTACCATCCTATGAGTTTAGCATAAATATCTCGATTTTCTTGCATCTCGGTATCCTAACACTCTTTGGTGTTCATGAGTCTAGTGCTGCATGGTTAAATCCTTTGTGTCATGTCTTCTATTGTTCAAGGGAAACCCTTTATCTTCTGTTTCCTCCATCAAACCATCAAACATATTCTTCCATCATGCCCTATGTTGATTTGACCTAATGCTCAAACTATTCTTCAAAAAACAATCACTCTTGTCCCATTTCATGTCTATTGGCATTATGATATAAGTGTTGTCCTTGATGGCAACTCACTCACAGGTCAATTCAGTTTTGGTAAAAGGAAATTCATAGTACAACATGTATATTCAGAGGTAACAGGGCAATGGTACAGAAGAATAGGAAGATGGAACTAAGGTCTACTGATCATAATAAAGAAGGTAAAGGAAAAGGCTGATACACACTGGTCCACTTAGTAAAAACAGCGTATACATGCTGGTCCATAGAACAAAAAGAGCATATACATATACACGCACTCCCACAAGAAGAAAAGTGCGTACATATTGGAAAACCATGGTTTTGGTCCGAGGTATTTGGTCCATGGTATTGACCCTAGGTATTTGGTCCACGGTATTTGGTTCGTGGTATTGACACTAGGTATTTGGTCTAAGGTATTGGTCCTAAGTGGTTTTGGTCCAAGGTATTGACAAAGGGCCTAAAGCTATATAAGGAGGAGAAGATCATAAGGCCAAGGGGGAATGTATGGGTTTCTAAGGAATACTTTTATCTGAAGTATATTTTTATGTTGCAGGGGATATGTTTGTGATTTGATCTGAAATACTTTGTGCACCTTAAATTCAATGTTAGATCAGGATCATGAGACCTTAATGACTTATTATTGGATGATCTGATATTGGTTAGGCTAGATCTAACTGTGTACACCTATTTTATTCTTTAAATGGCATGATCTGGGTTTGTCTGAAGTTCAGAAGTGCAATAGAGTTATGAGTTGATATTGGCAGATCTGCACGTTGGTTCGTCTCTTCAAAAGCGCATGTACATGTAGGTTATACTCTTCAAAATAGTGTATCCAAAAGAAAAAATTATTTTTCAGATCTGACTGATCTATTTGATCAAATTCTATTGTTTTACTATTGTTTGTCAATGAAGTCTTCTTAGATCTGAATGTAAAATTGAATGCATAAGGAGGCTGGTATTTGATTGATTGATTGTGTAAGTGAAAAGAAGTGATCTATGTTACTGCTTGTGTAAAGCCCTGTAAGCTAACAATAGATGTTCAGTATATTGCTGGTTGGTACAAACTTGATTCAAAAGTTTGTGTTTGCAGTAGTTTTGAAGGTATACACAGGTTTGATTAACGAAAATAGTGTATACATGCATTTTGGTTTCATCCAAGTAGCGTATACAGTTTGATGCATGGTTTTTGAGGTTACAGCTGGTTTTGAACGATGATGCATGTTTCTAGGTTTTGCATAGTGTTTTGGTGTCAGTGATCTAACTGTTCAGATTAACTGAATGTTGGTTGATGCAGTTTAAATTTTAAATGTTTTGATGGGCCCAGTATGAAAATTGGATGAAATGTGGCCTTCATATTGTGATGTTGTGTTCCAAGAGTATCCAGTTTGAAAATTCATGAAATGTGGTCCCTGGATGAAGAGAGAAGGTCATAGCCTTCTGTAGGTCGGCGCCTACGTACTTGTAAACAAATTGGCTAGTACAAGAGCTAGGGGGTTGCAACTCCCTTCCAGTAGAAGCCGGAAAACGATAGAAGGTTGTAGCCTTCTATAGGTGGGTTCCTGCATACTGGTATGAGTTTGCACTAGTACAAGATCGTAAACAGATTTTCTTATTATTAAAAGAAGACAGAGATGACGGTAGCAGGTGGTTTTCACCCACATTGGGTTTCCACCTTAAATCTTGGTGTTCATGTGTGTTTCTTATGTGTGATGCTTTATTTTGTTTTTACTTCATTGTCTAATAAGTTACTGATGCAGTGGTTTAAGATCAACACATGATAAATTGTCTTAATCACAAGTTCTCTCGACATACACTGGTTTCTCTAATCGTAGTTGCGTATACACGCTAGTTCACTTTACTGAAGTAGCGTATATAAATCTGGTTAGGAAATAAAATTATTGATTTGATAATACTGATTCACCCCCCCCTCTCATTGTTATTTCCAATAGTGTCAACTGATGTAGGACACATTATTGCTACCTTTCGACAGGTCTCTTCCTATCGACTTCAACAATCTATCTAGGAAGCAGACCCAAAAACACTTAAGTGCCTTGGAACTTGCAGACATCAGTGGAAGGTAACCTTGTGTTTGGTCAAGGGTTTTCATTATTGGCTCCTAGTTAAACAATTCTACGAGTGTTCGATGACAAAAAAATTATTCACACTCGTTAGATTGTACTGTGCATCTTGGATACCATCACCATTATCAGTGGCCATCCTCACGTCTATTAACAGTCACCATTATTGACTGGTAATCAAATGATTTTGTACATGTTTGAACTCAACACCTTTATTCACATGTATCGAAATATGATGTTACGGTGAAGCGGATATCAAGACCTTGGGTAGAGGCTTACATCACTCAACCTTGTTTCCTTTCCCAAGTTGCATATATATATATATTTTTGAGACAACTCATCAGAATGATCTTATTATGACACAAGTTCTGCATTGTGCTTATCGGCGGACACAATTGTCATATCTCTTTGTTGAGAAATCAGTTTGACATAGCTACTGAGCATGGGAATGCCTGACTTAGGACATGATTTTAGATAGTATATATGTGTGTGTGTGTGTGTGCGTGCGCGTTGTATCAGGTTTCTCATATTCTCGAAGCTCCACTCCTCTCTCTCTTTTTTTGAAGAAAACGATAGTTATATAAAGTATTTTGGCCATCGTCTCTACCTTTGATCTCACACTTTAGGGGGCATCTGTTACACAGGAAAATGACCTCCTCATCAACTCATAGGAGAAAGGCTTATGATTGAAAGATTGACCAAGTTCACATGCCTATTTTCCAAGCTAACTCTCTCCAACAACTAGAAATATGCTTTATAAAGCTTTCTAGCCATGCATCATGTGTGTTAGTCCCTAGGGTAACTTTGTTTGTTGCCTTGGGAGGTGTGTTAGTCAACTTAAGTGAGTTTCTGGAGGTCAAAGGAGCAAGTTGACCGAGAAATATCCCTATATTCACTCCTATGTCAGCTCATAAAGCAAGGAAACATCCAAATTCGACTTGTTTGGGGGAATTTCTATTCCTAATGGAGTCTACAAATAGGGAAAGGGCGATAAAGCATGGAAACATATATGCTTTTGCCCAAAAGAACTCATGAAGGATTTGGCAAGGCTTATCCTCTCATGCTATATATTTGATGCTAGGGCCATTGTGAAATAGGTCGAAAATATTAAAAGGATTGCCTATTGACTGTCAAAGCTTGTATTAGACATTGGCTCTTCAAGAGGTTAAGAAGAGAGAGAGAGAGAGAGAGGAGCTGGAGGAGTAAGGGAAGGATGATGAAACTGATGGTTGTAATCACTCTTTCCTATCATTAATATAGACCTGCACTTGTGTTGTCCATTCCATGGCGTTGGTATTGTGATTTATTTACATGTTTATGCAACACTAATGATTATGAGTACCTTAGATGAAGTTAAATATCCCTATGTTGTATTGATTGTTGAAGTTATATGCTGTGATATTACGCCTCATCTTGTTTATGTGTAGGTATTGATATTGGAGCTAGTTGAGGGGTCTTCCACTCCACTACTTTGTGTTCTCCAACAACACCACACCAGGATCTGAGGTAAAAATCCTTCTTCTTACTTTGGTTATCATTTCACTAATACAGATATGTGCATGTATCTCTGGGTCAACTGTAGCTAATCTGACTGGCTGCCAAGGATCCTGGGAAGATCCTTATGGGTATCACCACCATCAAACACCCATGCATTTATCTCTATAGCACTTTCCTTCTTCTTTTGGTACTCTTCTCCTTTCTGAGACTAATTCTAAAACTAAACTAAAAAAAAGGCACTAAATTGATGCTCTGATGTCTTTTGATTATTAATGACTCTAATTTCTTCATTTTCCTTACTTTTCCTTCAATTTCCTCCTCACATGCAACCTATGACCTTTCACCTCCCTTTTCTCCTGTTTTCCTTTATTTTCATAAAATAAATTCTAATAAATTCCCTTTAAAATCCTTTGTCAATTTCCCCTTAGCCATAACACACAACAAGTGATGCCCACTAGGATACTTCACCCAACATTCAACTTGGAATAAGTGTCCCATGACCTTGTTCTTATTTTGCCTTTATTAACTTTATTACATGAACTTTTAACTTGAGGTTGTTACAACAACTTGCATTAGCTAAGTGAATGAATTCATTCATATCACAATATATATTAACATTTTCTATTAGATCTTTTGTATCACAAATTACATCTACCTTCACTGTAGATGTTGCAGCAATCATATCATCAATATGATCATGGTTTTCTCTTAATTTAGTTTGAAGAGCATCAAGTTATTGGTCCTTCATATCTATTTCTCTTTGAAGATATTTTGCACATGGGAATGTGTTAGCCATTTGATCAATTATGGTTTAATTTTGCTATAATTTCCATTCAAGTACTTTAATTATCTTGTGCAAGTCATGGTTTCGCTCTTGCAAATATTTAGTTCCTAAGAGGTGTTTTTCATATGCTTTCATCCTTTACCCATTTTTCACTTGACACGCTCACTTGTACTCATTCTCTTGATCATGCTTGATTGATTTTTATATTACTTAAGGGTGTCAAGTACTACCGATCAAGCACCCTAAAGTTTGATTACAATATTGAATTTGACGACTCACTTGAATTTGGTTACATTGACTTGGATTTTTATAACAATATCCACTCACTAGACTTGGCACCCTGCAAGAAATTATGTGCTAATGCGCAAAAGAGCACACAATTTGTCCTTACACCCCCTTACTCAATTTCAAGGTGATTTAAGAATATAGTATGACTAAATACAATGTCTAATATTTAATGCACTTTCTTCTGCACAATAATGATAAGTCTTCTATCTTCTTATTTCAATAAAAATTTTCTCCCTTCCCAACATTTTAACTTAAAAGGAATTCTAATTCATCATTCTCTTTTTAAAACCCAATAAACCACTTTCCATACCCCTTATCACCATATTTTTGTTTAATTACAAATTAGCCATATTTATGCCTATAAAAATTAAATATAGTTATGTTTCAAAAACTATATTAGAAGGGGGATGGTTACATTGTATTTTTTCAAATGAATTTGTGGTAGTGCATAGAAATTTCATATGGAACCACACTCCTGCCAAAAGAACCCTGATTCTAGTAGATCCACTTTAGCAAAAGTTTGATGGAAACAACCCACGTCTCCACTCTCTATTTTTTAACAGAGTGGTACATGGTTACAATGTGCAAGTTGAGATGACCAAAAAACTTAAGAGGATTTCTAATGCCAATAGCTTGAGAAACACAACAACATTTACAAATTTTTAACAATAAAATTGAACTGATTGAAGCCTTTGCCTTCCAAGCTTGCATTTTACTCTGTCAATCAAATTCAAGCTCAACCACTGCCAATAGGCCTGGAAATAGTGAGGAAATTATCTCTGTAATTATTTCTCCAAAATTGAACAATAGTTTGTATATACAATAATATATTCTCATTGTACAATAATGAGACAGAAAGGAGGCACAACCCCTATTGTTTTTATATAAAAAAACCACTTCATATATATATATAGTATATATATATATATATATATATATATATATATATATATATAAAGATTGGTTTGGGTTGTGCCTCGTTTTAGTCTCATTATTATACAATGAGAATATATTGCTCTCGTTTTGGCTTCTACTTGCACATACACAAATCTCACTCTTAAGCAATTTAATTGGAGTAAACATGATGACTTCTATATGATTTCCTTTGTTGCATGAAATGAAACTGGATTAGGGGTTGTCCAGAATAGCAGATTCAATGTATCAATGAGTGATTTTCATGTTCTTGCACATATTGATTGGTAAATTCAAACATTAGGAATCAGGTGCCATGAAGGGCGTGAAGATTTACATATTATTCTTTAGCATATTTTTGCATAGATTTTATTGCATCACAAAAAATCATCATAGTAATGCTAAAAATTAATTTGATCAAAGTACTATTTCATATTTGAAACTTCAATTAATCAAAAGATTATTCCATAATTTTACCCCGAGAGCCTCGATAGAGTAGCGGTACTATGAAAAATCCATCCATTGTTCATCTAGAATGATGTAGATATACCTTTTGGTGATGTAGGCCACATGAATTATCTCATGAATTACTAGCATGGAATAACTTCATCTCAAATTAGGCTTCATCTTTCATAACCTTGCTAAAGCCATGGATCTAATACCATGTTAAAAAATAGCATGAATGAGACAAGAAAAGATGGCAAAAAAGGCCTTAATTCCTTTGCGTTATACTGTATTGATCTCAATCTCTGAATTAATACATTAATGAACATTCTATATGTTCTAGATATAGATCTAGATCTCACTGACAACTCATTAGTGGATCATCATGACACCTTGTTAAATAAGAATTACAAGTGGGTGATAGCATGGAGATGGGTTACATTTTTTGGCGAAACGAGCGTGCGTTTTGATGAAAAAAGGATGCTCGATCAAGAAATTTTAAGCGCTCGATCAAGAAATTTTTAAGCGCTCAATCGATATATTGAGGCACTTAAAAATAGTTCAATCGAGCATTTAAACAAACCCACAATCGAGCTACTTTCTAACCTAAGTTAAAGTCTCAATCGAGAGTTATGTCTCGATCGAGCTATATTTTTCGATCAAGCCTATGTCTTGATCAAGCACTTTGGCTCCATTGAGTGTTATTTCTTATTAAAAACCCCAACCATGACCTGCACAAGTCATTTTTCTCAAGCCGTGAGACGAAAAGGAGTTCGACGAAAGATTCCTAATCTCGACTGAGATGGAGGAACTCAATCTAGCTACCCATCAACCCTGCCAACGACCTGGAGGTTCAAGCTCAAGTAAGTTTCCTATCATTTTTGTCTCTTTTATTCAATAATTTTTTGGAAAATAAAATAAATTAATTTGATAAAAAAACCTACCATACAAAAACTACAAAAAACAATCATGAAAATCACCATGAAAACCACGAAAAACACCAAGAAAACCCTTGAAAACCACAAAAAACAACCTACACAATCACCAAGAAAATCCTTGAAAAGCAAAAACAATTTAGAAAACCACCAAGAGAACCCTTAAAAAGCACAAAAAAACTTTTTTTTTTTTTTTTTTATGATTTCATTGTATAAGTTATCTTGCAATGGTAGCATGTTTATTATAAATATTTTCTTATGGTAATAACTTTTAAACTAGTTTACGTTATTAAGTTGTTTTGTTTTGTTTTGTTTGTTTTGTTTTTTTGTTTTGTTTTGTTTGTTTTGTTTTGTTTTTGTTTTTTTTTTTTATATATATTAAAAATGCATTTTAAATTTCAAATAAAATTGACCAGAAATATACCCAAAAATTTTCAAAATAGAAGAAAATTAAACTATAACCAATAAATAAATAAATTAGGAGCTTTATGTTAGAAATTAATTAACAGAGCAGTGGAACACATAAAATAAGTGAGACACAGATATACCTAGTCCACCCAATTTGGGCTATTCCCACGGAGAAACAACTAATAGTTCCTTTTATTATCCAAAAAAATGAAGAGATACAACCTATAACCAATCTGTTGTAATTTCTTGTCTGCTCTCACAAAGTCTCCTCTCTTTTTTCACACAGAATGATTATACAAATCACAATACAATTCCTTCATATAAACTAAGGGTTTCTTTCTAGGGAAAAATACCCTAAATTAACATAACTTCTATCGTCAGATCTTTCGCCTAATGAACGACCTAGATTGACTATGCAATTACAATATTTTACAAGGTAATTCTTATCAAAAATTTTCTTTGGGGTACGCTACCCCCTGACCCCCCCGTCGGGGTTGGGGGGGGGGTGGCGCTCATAAAATCATCGGCGACCTCCCTTGGACCCCACTGACGGCAATCATACAGGTGGTTTTGATGCCCTGTTAGGAACTGAGCTCCAATGTGACTGAGACCTCTGAATCAAGAAGATAATCAGGTTCCACACCCAATACTTTAAATTGGCGTAATGAATATAATTGCTCATGGTGAGCCTCTATTAAATCAAACAAGAAATTTTATTTCATTTTTTATTTTTAATTTAAATAAATCTATATTTTAAATATTTTTTAATAATAAATATAACAATTTGTTTTATAAAATTAACTATGCTTAAATAAAAATATTAACTAATTAAAATTCCAAATTTTTTATTTATTTAATATTATATATATGACATAAACTATATATAATTATATAATATAACATAACATGTAACATAACTATATAAAATATATATAATATAGGTATAGGTATAACATCTCTTTCTTTCTCACACACACACATATAACATTTATCATAGTTTTATAACTATTTAAAATAATGTGCTTTTCATAATAACATAATATTAGTGATGCTCAACAACTTTTTAAGACTCGAGTTGATCTATAAACTGTAATTTTCCTTAAGATTTCAACTACTCATATTTCTAGAATTATTTAATATAATGATATGACAACTATATGTATCATAGTTCACATCCTTATTAAATTTATTAGTTGAGTAATTCTTTTATAACTTACACTTCCTATATTTTTATTTAACTATTAAATGCAATATAGCATAACTATAACACACACACACACACACACATATATAAGTTCAAGTTTCAATAATGCATCATTGATACATACATTAAATCCATGATAAAAAGTGCATTTAAAGTGAATATATAAGTATTTTGACTCTTTTCTAATTTATACCATATTGTTTCATTATGTAGTGTGTCGTATGAGAAACATTGTCTTCATGTGCTTTCACCTAGTACATGTCATGTGTCAAAATCAAACATTATAAGAACTTGTCTTATGGAGTATTTGGTTGGCATGCAGTTTTATTAGTTTTTGAAATAGGATTTCAATTTTTTTACAAGTATTTGCATATTTCTAATCTATGATTAAAATGTGTTATTTATAAATGGGAAAAAGTGTAAGTTAGATTTGATCACATTTTTCGATTGTGTTTACATGGAACTCAATATTTTAGTTAACAACTTATCAAAAAAGACACTCTATCTAGTTTAGGACTTTAGCCTAGATTATTCGACTTGATTTTATAAATGGCTTTCTTCTTAACATTCTTTCTATGTCAACATTTTTTTCTTGGATTAGTTTATATGTATTGTATGTAATTTGCAGAGCCATCCCATACACCCCCCAGGTGCGACCCATTAGAGTGTTGGGGGGTCTATTATACATGGTTGGGCTAGATCACATAGCCATACTAGAGTGATTGTTCCACTCATAGATTCTCCCTCCGACACCAGTCGGAGTGTCAGAGGTAGTGTTTCGCTATGTTGATGATATTTCTACATATAATGGACCTTCTTCACCTGTTGCAGGTATACTTTTTCATTTTAAATCCTCTTTAAACTTTATGTGTTTATGTCTTGAAATTGTCTTTAATTTTTAAATCATCTTCAATCGATACATTTCAATTTAATTTATATGTTATTATGCTTCTAGTTTGTTATATATATTAAATTATGTTTATGATTTGCAGACCCTTAGCAGGGTGAAGACGATGATAAAAGTGTAGTGTTGATCCCATCGTGGAATGATGCTATAACCAATGTCACAGTTGAGGATGTTAGGGCCCAACAGACATGGATCACATAAGATATGGATAAAATCTCTTCTAGTTTGCCTACTAGGCGTAGTTTGTCTTTGATGTTGGATAACATCAACAGGTTGATCGAGACATACCAGAGGTGTGGCTCCACAAAGCCACCTCCTATATTCCATACATAGGATGAAGAGGCTAGAGGTTAGAGGCCACGGGGGCTTCAACCAATGAACCTATGACATATCACATGCGTTCATGGCATATTAAGAAATACCCTTAATTTGACTACATATTGGAAAATACCTCTAAAAATCACATTATTTAACCCCTACCAATATGAACACTATACACATTCCTAGTTTAAAAAACTCATACTTTCACTAGATATTGTAGGTATCCATTTTTTCATTAACATTTTTTATATCCCTTTATATTTTTCATTAACTTTGAGCTCCACTTTTTATACGCGCCAATATAAAAACCCTTTACCCCCTATATATCCCCTAATATATTATGTTATTTTTTTCTCAATATATATCCCCCAATATGAACCCACGTGGTATGGTATTGCTCCCCCAGTGAATCCCTTGTCTTAGAGGCCCATATACTTGGAAGGTAGTGAAAGATTCCACCAAGAACATTGATATTCATGTGGATTTGTTTGACATCCCTCTGGACTATCGTGTTAGACATGCTAGTCAATTTATGATAAAATATTTTAAGGATGTTGATGCGGTCTCTTTTGTTTATGATCGATCCATTAGAGCTTGGGGATAGTTCCCCCACCATGACCAGGTCCCCATTCACTTTATGAAACATATATATCTGGAGTTTATGCTACATATGAGGACGAATTACACTAGCACCAGATCTAAGTTTTATGGACCAGATTGGGATGTAGTTATGAACGTGTTGGGACTTGTAGGGACCTTGTGCATGTAGAACCACCTCCAAGATTGTTTCCATGACCATATCAAAGCGTGGTATTTTCGACGTAGCTAGAGAAATCATCACAACTTGGCGCTGAGAATAGGCATACCATTGCAGATAACATGCAAAGGACATTGGCCATTGCACATGTCGCATTGCATGGAGAGATGAGAAGACCACCTTCATTACCTCGTGGCCCACCAGTTGCATTACATGATGAATCGTATCTCAAGAGTCTAAGGCATGGCCAACTTTTGTCATATGCACATATGTATCATGATATCATCCATGACACGTGGAGGGTGCATGGCCAACGTGACACAAACTAGGTACATATATACAAAACTTTTGACTCTTATTGTAAAAATTATACATTATTTATATTAATAAGTTCATATCATATTTCATTTATATTAATAATTTCATCTTAACATGCATGCACAACAAAAATACATAGACGAGCTTCTGAGGTCATATGAGGGGGCAGTTGACCAACCAGAGCAACCTCCTCTAGTGCATGTTTCCATGGCTTAGTCTTCTCCACCTCCACCTCCACCTCATAACACTCATGGACTAATAATTGAGGTGAATTTTTTTGTTACTAATATTTCAACATTTCTTTTAAGTTACATGTATGCATGCTAATTAATTCACAGACTAATTATAAATTTTCTTTTCCATTATGAACACAAACCCATATGTAGAGGTTTGTCGATGTTGGAGTTATGTGGACACATGAGTGGGATGTTGGGTATGGAGGCATTGAACCACAGACAGGGGAGCACCAAACCCAGATTGATTAGACTCCCATTCCACCCAACTTCTAGCACTCAACTGAGTCACAGGTAAGGGACTATTTGAATATACAGTTCAAAATCCTTTATTTCTAGATTGTTTATTTTGTACAAATAATGTTCTAATTAATTTGAATTTTAATGTGTTATATTGTAGTACTAAATTATGCACACTCACTCTACACAATGGAACACACATAATAGTTCTAGAAGCGATACTTTCTAGAGTGGATCATAGATAATTTGCGTATTTTCAGGCCCATTTTATAGGGCACATTCACATGTGATGTACAGAATTTGTATATTTTCATACATGGATAGTTTATGGATGCATGAACATTATTTCAATTTATGCATGCTTATTATTTCAATTTATGGATGCTTATTATTACAGTTTGTGGATGTTCATGTATCACACAATAAATATATATATATATATATATTATATATATATATATATTATATATATATATATATATATATATTAATATATATTATATATATATGGATAGTTTATTATCATACATACTAACAAGATAACAATTTTTACTTCTAAGGAAATAAACTAAGAAATAAGTATAATATTAGATACGATGAAAGTCACTTTGATACTTAAAATGAACTAAAATATATATTTAAGTTTCAATTGAAAAACACAAATATGATTGAAATACATTTTAAATTCAATTTTAAAAGATGTCTTCAACTAGTAATGTTCAACTAATAATTTTTGTTCAATTCTATTTCTTTTGGGGTCATCTACAAGAGCTTAGTCATAACACATGATAATAGATATAAGTCATATATATTTGAATTTAATATACCCAAAAGAAATTAATGATATGCTTTTAGATAATTTTATATAATTTTATGAAATTTCCTAAATTTAGTTGGCTATCAAATATTTCAATCAGTTCCTTAACTTAAGACATTCAATTAAGAACATTCAAGAAGTAAACTTTTACAAAATAACAATTTTGAACTCTAGTTTCATAGACTGAGGAAATACGTACAATCTTACTATGATGCAAGTCATTATGATACTTAATATGAACTAAAATATATCATGTGCATCAATTTAACGATATGTTTCTATAATTTTATGCACTTTCCTAAGTCTATCCAAGTATTTCAATCAATTTTTTATCTTAAAACCTTCAATTAAGAACATTCAAGAAGTAAAATTTTACAAAATGAAAATTATAGTTATAATATTGGCTTGTAGAAAGTGTCTTTTAGTGCACAATCAATGTATGTTAAATTACAATGATTTTAATTTAGATGTCAAGATGTAAACTACAAATAAGGTTTATTTGATTTTATTTCTTTTGAGGTTATCAAAAAGAGCTTAATAGTCATAACATGATATATATATGTGTGTGTGTGTGTGTTTTGTCGCACTTTTTACATCCCAATATGAAGCATGTGTGTAACTCTTTCCATGTTTTATATCAAACTAACACATGAAATATTTATTAATAAAATAAAAATATTTCAATGTTGTTCATAACCTAGATAGTTGAATTTCCATTTTAAGTAAAATAATATATCAACATTGTTGTTACATATTGAAATGGATTTTCTAGAAACCAAATGTATGACATGTATATAGCTCTATAAAATTTCTTGCATGCTCAACATGAATACAATACACATGACATTTAAAAAATTTAAGATCAAAATTTTTAATTAAATCTAAATCTAAATCTAAATCTCTATTGATTCTAAATTTTAATTAAATTTAAGACCTATAAGGTTCACGTAAGGATCTTATCCCTAAAAATAAAACCTCCTTGAAATTTTGTGTACTTTATAAACTTAACCACCTCAAGGAAACTAAAGCTTATATAACACATGCATACACCATTATGAATCCATCCTAGATAAGAGGGAAATATTTCTCTATTCAAAATTACAAAATTACAAGAGTATTCAAGTGTCACATTTATAGATTACAAAAATCATACATTTGAGATCGCTTATACTAAATTAGATTCCACTTAACCACTCTAGACTCGGCTTCAGGGCTTTCCATTTGCATCATCTACTCATCTAGCCAATGGATCATAGGAATGAAAGTCTCCATAATACATTCATGGTCTGATTCTACCATCTTCCATCTCCTTGGTTGACATTTCTTTGTTTGATTTCTATGAGATTGATCTGAGATGCTATGACTAGATGACTGTATTGATAAGATATATATTTAGGCATAAAATCTTTATAAATGATGTGATCAATTTGTTTTTTAACCTTTTCAAAAAAATATCCCATCACAACCATGCCACCAATTTGGTATGTGAATTGTCCATCTTCATATGGTCTTCACCTTTGTGCATCACATCAAATAGTAGGCAACTTACTCTTCATTTCCTACGGGGGAAGTGACAACAAGAACATCGCCTTCAACCAAAATACAAAATATGTATTAGCTAAATATGTTCACGATTTCAATTTATAGATGAAATTGTTAATGATAGATGGGCCACATACCTTCCCTTACAAGATCAGAGACTTGATCATGAAGAAGTGAAACAATGGCCTCTTCATCGTGCATCTCTTGCCACGTCAGAATTTCATGAGGTCCTTTTGGATTAAGAGGGACACATTTTCATCCTTTCACATACCTGTGTTTTTCATAGTGATGAAGTATGCATCTATCAACACCAATGAAAAACTCACAAAAACACGTGAGTCCTTTTGTCTCGATGGAAAATATTCCTCCCGTGTCTTTTCTCCACACTGATTGTAATTCCCTTCTTCCTTATACAATATTACAATACCAAGGAATGGATCTATTCACTTTTCCAAGTTCAACATTCTACAAGAACCTATGCGCAAGCCATATAGATCCCTGAACATTATGTCCTAAATGGGATTTGCACCAGTTGACCACATGATCTAGTGGTGATTTGAGTCGATCTGCATCATGAATCATTTGGTACCTCCTAAATGCTTGCTTCACACAAGCACCTGCACCATCATGATCAACCTTTCCATGTCCTATTTCAAAGTAGCTCCAAGTATGTTAAATTTTTGTCTTCTTGTGTAGTCGACTCAACCAATAAAAATTGCATGCTAACTTGACCGCCCTGCACAACCATATGACCATATCCAATGCTTTTTGAATTATATGTAATTTTTTTGAATGATTAATAAATCAGGTCAAATCAATGTTGCATGAACAATGTGTCATACTCACGATCATCAATGATGTAAAAGTGATACTCCTTAATAAAATCATGTGACTTGGAAGTGTTATCCCTACCATCAAGGTTCAATTATGCATGTCTATACAGAACATGTATGAATATAGACACTTGGTCTAAGTGATAATACTCAATCAGTGTCTCTATCTGAGGAGCAAATGTGTAATGCTCAAAAAAGACCACCACTAATAAGATTGTGCATGGCTAAAATATTTCGCGAGAATTCTTAAATTCATATGATTGCCACCTTGATCCATGCAAGTGTTTAATATATTTATAGATCTAGTTTGAAACACCCCCATGAATTCTGTAATAGGAATCTCATCCTCAACTTAGTTAATGCTCTTAGGCTCTAGAGTTGAAGAAGATGGTTGATTTCCCACAACATACTCATAATAATTCCATGTGACAGTGACATTTGACATCCTAGACTGGTTGGGATTAATAAGAAAGTTCCTATGGAACAATGCCAAATCATCACATTTGGTGCATCTTCTCCCACCTATACATATATTATTGTAAAAAAATTATTTAGAATCCCTTTTGCACAATATTGATGGAACAAAATCATGCACTATAGGAGGAAGATGGTCATTGTGATAGTCCTTCTTGTAAAATTCCTAGAAATTATCATAATGAAGATGAAATTCAACATGATATTGGAAACAACATGTGTCATAGATTATATTAGGCCTAATAAACATCCCTATGTATATCTTCAAATGGTGGTTTCTTTCTTGAAATTCCTCGAATAATGCAACTTTTGTCATTTCTACAATGTGGTTAGTGTGTTCAACATACTCACCTTTATCTATGTGATTTTATACAACATGCTTTATATCTGTAATAGTACGGGGATGGATCTCCCAAAACTTTACCACAAATTCTCTAATTCCTATTCTAAGACTACCTTTGTAGGGTTTACACGTGATAAGAGCCCAAAAATCAGATTCATCATTTTCATTCACTAGAACCTTGGATTTGGTATGCTTGCGTAATGTTTTTCTCGAGACATGGATCAATTTTGACATTGTTTCCAACTTTTGTTGCCTTGATGTACTTGGTGCAATAATAGCAATTATAATTGCCTTGTGCATAACTCAAACATTGGGTTTTCTTAATTTACCAAACATAGTGAATGTCGTTAATATATTTTCAGTGACATTCATTTGTGTCTTCTTACTTCTAACATCTTGGACACCCAAAATATTTGTGGCATGTTATAGTTTCTTATGTTTGATCAAGCCATGTAGTATTTGAGCTTACAACTAAATGTTTATCAAAATGTTGTCGAATGATGTTATTGATATGGTCTCTAATAGTGCGAGCAGGGATAGGATCCCCAAGGTCCTATTTTGTGCTTGCATCTAAATTTTTTGAAAACGGTCCACCCCTTTCCAAACCACTGCAACTCTCTATTTTCCTGTCAACTTAAGAGGAAAAAATTCATTCTTCCAGTGGTTGATCAACTTGATAGGGAAAATCTTCTTCCTTTAGTGGTTGATTAGCTTGACACAGTGCATGTTGTTCCGCTAGTGACAGTTGATCATCTTGATAGGGCACATGTTCATCAAGTGGTTGATCAGGTCCATAGGACACATGTTGATCATCACCTGGTTGATCAAATTGATGGGACACATATTCTCCCTCATGTGGTTGTTCAAATTCCATCCATACATAGTGGAATACAAAATATACTTGTAATTCAAGTGAATCATCATCATAATACAATGGAATAGTAAATATACACATGTTTATTGAAGAAATCATCATAGGTGGAGGGTCATGATATGATTTCACAGTAAGCAACTAGGTAGCAGAAGTTGACATGGACCAAGTGTTCTAAGTTGAAACATGAAAAGAAAAGCGTTTCAGGCTTAGGGAAAGATGGGTCGAAGAAGATCACACCAGTAAAAGTATAGATCCCTATGTCAATAAAAAGGGTGATTCAAAATATGATGAAAGGTAAAAGAATTCCTCCTTTTTCAATAAAAATAAATATGGAAACCCTAGGGTTCTAGTCACTAACCCTATGGAAAAGTTAAATGAAAAACAAGTTGAGACTTGGAAGCTAGGTAGAAAAAGTTGACATGGATCAAGGGTTCTAAGTTGAAACATGGAAAGAAAAGGGTTTCAAGCTTAGGGAAAGATGGGTCGAATAAGAGTGCAGGTCAGTAAAAGTATCAATCCCTGTGTCAACAAAAAGGGTGATTCAAGATATGATGAAAGCTAAAAGAAATCTTCCTCAATCAATAAAAGTCAATTTGGAAACTCTGGGGTTCTAGTCATAAACACTCTAGAAAAGTTAAATGAAAAATAAGTTAACATTTGGCAACTAGGTAGCTGAAGTTGACATTGACCGAGGGTTATAAGTTGAAATATGAAAAGAAAAGGGTTTCAAGGTCATGGAAAGATGGGTCAAAGAAGAGAGCACCAGTAAAGGTATTAGTCCCCATGTAAAAAAAAAGGGTGATTCAAAATATGATGAAAGGTAAAATCATTCCTCCTCACTCAACAAAAATCAATTTGGAAACCCTAGCATTCTAGTCACAAACCCAAGGGAAAATTTAATTGAAAAACAAGATGGCATTTGGCAACTAGGTTGTAAAAGTTGACATTGACCATGTGTTATAAGTTAAAACATGAAAAGAAAAGGGTTTCAAGCTCATGGAAAGATGGGTCGAAGAAGAGCACACCAGTAAAGGTATCGATATTCGTGTAAACAAAAATGGTTATTTGGAATATGATGAATGGTAAAAACATTACTCCTCACTAAGCAAAAATCAATTTGGAAACACTAGCATTCTAGTCACAAACCCTAGGGAAAAGTTAAATGAAAAATAAGTTGAGACTTGGCAGCTAGGTATCAGAAGTTGACATGGACCAAGGGTTCTAAGCTAAAACATGAAAAGAAAAGGGTTTCAAGCTTAGGGAAATATGGGTTGAAGAAGAGCACAATAATAAAGATATTGGTCCCTGTGTCAACAAAAGGGTGATTTAGAATATGATGAAAGGTAAAAGCATCCATCCTCAATAAAAAAAAAAAAAAAATTGGAAACATTAGTGTTCTAGTCACATGGACTAAGGGTTCTAAGTTGAAAGATGAAAAGAAAAGGGTTTTGAGCTTAGGGAAAGATGGGTCGAAGAAGAGAGCAGGTTAGTAAAATTATCAGTCCTTGTGCCAACAAATAGGGTGATTCTGAATACGATGAAAGGTAAAAGCATTCAACGTGTATGAAAGGTAAAAGAATATTCATGATGATGTGAATTGTATGTAAGAGGCACCTAAAGATGATATAATCCCTATGAAACATGTAACTAATGAAAACCATTATATTACGAGGGATGAACCAGTTGGAAAGAAAGGAAAGAAATCAACAACACTTGAGACTATTTAATTTGTGAGGATGCCTGAACAAATACATTTTCTTTAGGAAAACTAAATGAATCACATACATAAGACAAATAAAAAAATAAATGGTTGATTTTCCCTTTAATTCTAACATGTGAAACAATCAATAAAAAAAATTTATCTGAGGTTTTGCGTATGCGAAAAATTCCTAAAAAGACCTAACATCCTTCCACTCAAGTAGTAACTAGGCCTTGTGAAGATTTTAGAATAGGGTACTAGGGCCACGTTATAAATGTCACCCGTGATTCTTTCAACAACTAAAAAACCAAGGTATGGAGAGGGTTATAGTGACAAAATGTACTAGAGATATGTCCTGAAAGAACCAACAACACTTCCAGTAGTCTGATCAAGATCACCTTAGGTCTACGTGCTCCAACACCTCAACCTATAAGGAAAAATTCCATAATATTTGGCCACTAAGTTACCTGCGTCAAGTGGGAAAAAGTTTGAATCTCAACTTCTGGTTGTCAATTTTGGACCCATAACCCTAGGTCTTACCCCCTTCACGATTTTCTTTCCATGTACCATACTTGTCACTGGATGATGTAGGATTTTAAGCTCCCTAAAAGACAACTTTTTGTGTTTCAATATGAAGACCAACCATGACGGCTTATATGCTACCTATCACCATGGTCCTAGCTTGAACTATAAATTATCTTGTGGCCCCTGTGGGGAATTTAGTGTGTTCATGTTAAGATTATTTTTGGGAAGGCTTTGGTTCACTTAGGGTGTGCAAAAAAATATAAGCTCAAATAAATCAGGTACAATTATTCCGAAAAGAGGATACCCTTTATACAAAGTTTAAGTGAGATTAGTTTGTGGGGTGAATGTGCGTGCAAGTGAAATTGTGAGCACACAAAGTGTGAATGGATGTGGATATGTGGTGATCCTTTATAATTCCCTTAATTAAATTATGTGATGTTTTTTCCTTGCAAGAAAAAAAATGATGTGTGGATGATGAGCCACTTACTTCTTTCCTAATTATACTATGTGAGCATACATTTGTGTGCAAATTTTTAAACTAAAATATAAGAATTACTCTACTTGTAATGATTAGTAAAGAAAATTGGTTAGTAGTGATGGCGTGTTCAAGGTGAATCTAGTGCACATACAAAGTGTTTGAATTGCAAGTATGTGGATATGTGGCTCACGATCCTTTAAGACAATTCCGCTAATTACACTATGTGATGTTTGTTCCTTGCAAGAAAAGAAATTATGTGTGGATGATGGACCACTTAATTTTCTCCTAATTATACTATGTGAGCATATGTTTGTGTGCAAAATTTCAAAGTAAAATATAAGCCTCAATTACTTTACTTGTAATGGTTAGTAAAACAAACTAGTTAGTAGTGATGGTGTGTGCAAGGTGAATCTAGTGCACATACAAAATGTTTTAATTGCAAGTATGTGTGAAATATGTATTTATAACGTGTGGTTAAACATATTTCTATAAACGGTTAATAAAATACAATATTGTCAATTCTTTTAAAATAATTTGACATATCATAGGAGTATTGTCTTCATTTACTAAGTGAAGCATTTGACCTATTTCAAAATTAGTTCTTCTTAGCAACGATTTTTTGTTTCTTCAAGAGACTATATAAATCCTAAACTAAAAGTAAATATTTACAACAAAGAGAAGCATTTCAAGACCACTTTCAAATTTACTTATTCTTAACAACAATATTTGATTTCTTCAAAAGCCTATATAAATCCCAAACTAAAAGTGATCCCTATTGTAACAAGGAAAGCACTATATTTTTGTTCATATATATCATATACCAAACATTTAAATTATTTAAATCCAATGTCAATTATTTTAATCTACTCATTTGTATAATAATTTGCAAGGTTGTTGAACTAAATACTAATAGAAATTAAGTTTAAATTCTTACATATGAAACTTCTAAATACATATTTCAGAGGGAATTATTATTTAAAGAACTTAATGATGTGGTGAATCTTTTGCATTTGGTAGAATGGGAGATTCTTGAAAATCAAGCTAGTGATTACCAAATTGAAGGGTCAAATTCATTTCATGAGAGAAAAAAAAATTATATCTATAAATTCATACAAATTTAATCAACTATAAGATAAATTGTGACTAAAAAAACCATACAATACATAAATACACACCATGATACAATAAGGAACCTATCCAACTAATTTTTAAGTATGTTAATATTTGAAATCCTATTATACAAAATTAAATTAGTTGGATTTGTTTTTCTTTCATTAGAAGCACCATATAATTTAATGTTTTAAAACATGTAACTAAAATTACCATAAAACAATAGTAAGAAGAACTTTCTTAAAGAAATAACTCATCATAACTATAGAGAATTTCACAATTCCAAATAAAAAGCAAAAGAAATATGGGATGAGAAGGACAATAAAATTGTTGATAAAGAAATAAAAGGAATCAAGAGATAGAGGTTTTGGTGGATTTATAGAACAAGGAAGATGCTTCAAGGTCTTATCAACAATGAATGTACATTGTTATCATTTGTGGTGAAGAGGGGCATAAATGATTTGAGTGGTTTTTTGGGAGAATGTACATGGACATTTTAGCACAACAATCAAGTAGGGCACAAAGAAGGCATAGATGGAAATCCAACGTCTTTTACATTTTCAATTATTTTCATCAAATTTTGACAAAGTTTACAATGAATAACTCCTCTCTTTTACTTTTGGCCCATATTTTGCAATATATTTCACAATTACATGTTGAGAAACAACTAGACGAATTTAATCGACGTTAGATTTCCACAGTCTAAGAAGATTAACATTGTTAACATTTCTAGCATATCATCAATACATGCATGCTAATTTATTTCTTTTGCATTTAATATTTATTAATCGCGAGTCTTCCATGAAGCATTATAGTTATATGCAATAATACCCTCCTTTTTTTGTAAGCATGAATATACACTACACTTTGTATGTCTTTAAAAAACTTGTTCTCTTTAGAAAATTCTCATAACCTTCATGCGAGAATTGAAAGGATAAACTTATGAGGTTTACAAAGGTAGGGATCATCATTGAGGATTCAAAGAACCATTAAATTTTATATATGATTATGAATGGTACGAAAATTCAATGTTGTTATATGTGTTTGAAAACAATGTCTTCTTAGTTCATGCACATTGGAAGTAGGGAGTTTTTTGCTTCTTCTAGATCTTAACACATATTCTCTCTTTTAACTCCTAATTGGGATATCAAAAAATTAATAAAACTAATGTTTATAGATTTTGGAGCACCTATGTGAGAACCATTTTTGCTAATCCCTCTTCTAAATAAATTGCCATGAATTGTAATTCATGTAAATAATATATAGAAATTATGTTCCAATGGTTTTCTTTGGTTAAATCACATTCTTAGTTTTTGTGGGCTATATTAAACCATTGAAATTCAAATGTGGTTCATAATTTGCATGAATTCAAGTGGTTTAAAAAAATCAAATAAACAATGGTTTCAAGTAGTTTTCAATAATTTGCATGGTTTCAAGTAGTTCTCTTTAGTTGTTGTTACATCCCATTTTTTAACTACATGGTATTACTTTCAATTCTTATTTTATCTTAGTTTTATTATTTAATTCTCCATTTGTTTATGGGTTTCAATCATATTTCCTAATTCATACAATATGGAGCAAGTAATACGAGAAGTGAGACAATTTGAATTACCTGTGTTTGCATGAATTTCTTGAATTACATTATTTTCTTGTTCTCTCAATGTCTGTCGTCTTTTTCTCATTATTTATCTAGCTTTCTCTCGTATTTCGTATGTGGAAGGCAATTATTTTCCTTTTTCTAGATTGAAATCTCCAATTTCCCATGTTTATTGTGAATCCTTATGTAATTTGCACGCTCTGATATTTCTCTATGAATGAATGTTTGTTGTTTTTTTCTATAATTGATTTTAGAGACTAATTTATTTTTTGACAGCAGAGGTTCAATCAAGCCGCTATTTAACCACACATACAACTTGATCGATCATTTTGAATTGCTCGATCAAGCATTTGAAGCACTCGATCGAGCTCCTACAAATCACAGTTTCAGCACCCCTTTTGCAAATTTATTTGAAACCCCATTCTGTACCCTAGCGTATTTAGGGCATAATTTCTCCTTAGGTGGCAGAGTTGATCATGTTGGATTATTGAAAGAATCCTCTATCCAATAGCATATGAATTTGACACTTTTGAATTCATATGATATTTTTCATCTAATTTCTTTTAAACATAATGTTTGAAATTTTTTGGATAGTTTCAAAGGGTTTGAATAAAAAATTAATAACATAAAATATACACAACAAAAAAAATTCAAAAAATACCACTATCTTTGTTTATGAGTCCTCTTCAAAAAGGTACTCTTAGTTTTTTAATTTAATTAAATAGTTGAAAAAAATCTTACATGAATACATGCATATCCAAAATGTAATTAAAATATTACTTCATCAACTTTGAAAAATAAAAAAGTTATATTTTGCATAAAAAATAAAATTAATATGAAACTTTAGCTCTCTTAGCATAGATCATGTCTTTTATTATATTATATATAGTATATATATATTATTATATATATATATATATATGTATATAATGCACGTGAACATACACAAACCTCTTAGTTTTGTGAAAAATTTGCAAGAACATATATTGCATTTAATGGAAAAATGCGAGATTATACGACACTAATTTTTTTTGCACAAAATATCATTAAGACAATAACATAATTCTCCACATATTATCTTTTTACTCCAAATCAAAATTCACAATGCTTATATGAATTTTAAGGGTTGAAGTTCGATAAAAGACGAAAAACTTGAAATTTCATTGCCACATTTGACCCAAAAATGTAACACATCTTCAAGCATTCATTCAAGTGTGTTCTCGGACTTTGTGATTGTCTAAGAACTCACAGTCAAACATTTCAACCATGACATTGAAAACCAAATATCATAACTATGAAAAACTATAAAAATAAGTATCGAAATTAGAGAATGGTTCAACCATGAAAACCATGACAATTTATATTTTTTCCAAGATTAAAACTTATAGCTCATTTGAAATCTTAGTCTAAGACAAATTCACCCCTTTTGATGGTGCATTAAAATTACATTTTTTTTAACTATGATCTATAACATCATCACTAATATTAAATAATATCATAATAATATAATAATAATAATAATACACTTAAAAAATAGAAGAGAATAGACTAATTATTGTTACGACTACTCTTGATCAAGGAGGATGGTGAAAAGTAGAAAAGAAGAAAGGGAGAAAAGGGTAACTAAGCTTATTTACTTAGGTCCA
>APFE031456384.1:211104-242943 GCA_000404065.3 Pinus taeda
AAATTTTGTTTTTGGACCTATATTAGGTTGGGCGGACCTACCTATGGTTTTTTGCATGTTTTTCACACATGGTTTTGGACGTGATGGTTTTCGGTCCATGGTATTGGATGCTTCGGCATGTATAAATATGTATTGTAACATTGAAAGGAATATAATGAAAAATCAAGCTGGTAGCCTCGGTTTTGAGATCCAGTGGGAAATCTCTGTATATATGTTTTATGTGTTATGCTCTCACATTTTTATTTTTCCTGTGATTTAGAATTCGTATGCAGGTAATTTCTGTACGGGGTTAAAACCTACAACAGGAGCGACGGAGTGCAGACGGAGAGGATTTTGCTAACGCAATGAGAGACTTACACGAACAGGTGAAGGCAAAATTACAGGACAACATCTTAAAATACAAACAACATGCAAATTTAAAGAGGAGGGAAGTTCAGTTTGAAGTGGGGGACGAAGTCCTTGCACACCTACGTAAGGAACATTTCCCTAAGGGTACATACAATAAACTGAAGTATAAAAAGATAGGGCCTTGTAAAGTCCTTCAGAAATTTTCGGCAAATGCCTACGAGATACAGTTGCCACCCAGGATAGGCAATTCACCTATCTTTAACGTAGCAGATCTGTTCCCATACACGGATGACCCCACGGAGGAAAAAGAAGATGGACCCGGACAATCCACACGGAATACCCAGGAGGATGGAGAAACTTGGAAGAGACAGATGCCTTATGTTCAACCTCCTGATATCGAAGGCATCCTCGAAACTCAGGTGGCTAGACGTACTCGACGGAAGAACTACTTACAATACCTAGTCAAGTGGAAGGACCGTCCGATAGAGGACAGCTCATGGCTTGACGCTAGGCAGATTGCACAAACAGGAACTTCGGTCGAGGAGCTCATGGACCAGAGTCATGATCTCCTTTTACCCCGGGAGCCTGATGCAGGAGCATCTAGCTTGCCATAACCGGGCAAAGTCTCAACTAGGTTTGAAGGTTATTGATCAACTAGATTATTTTATTTTTACATATTCATGAGATAGTTTTTTTTAATTAACTTGTTTTTTTAACAAAGTCGTTAAATTCAGCCACAGTTAGTTAGACAGCTAGAATTACTGTAGTTCGAACAGTAGCTAGGGAATAGTTTGTTAAATTAGGAGAGAAATAACAAACTGCTCATACAAATCTTGTAATGTCAGATAAATATGGTTATCAACGATAACAAGATCTTTTTGTAACTAAATCCTATGGCAGTTTGATTAACTGCAAAATAAACTGAAATGGAAGGGCATAAAAGCCAAAATGTAATAGAGGGAAAGGGTTCAACAATTTCAGAAGGAGAGTAATAAAACGAACAATACACAAATATAGGTCTCTCAGACCATTGTCCATCTGCAAACATTTTCATTGTTCATTCTAGTATTAGTTTTTGTTACAGTTTGATAAAGAAACACATTGAGAATGCCTACATAACACATTGCTCTACACCTCGAATACAAACACACAATTTTTCTCCAACTTGGGCGGATTTCTGCACACAGCCAAACAAAGAGCCGAGAGGCATAAACAACTGAAGTACACGACAAAATAATTGCACACAGAAGGCGACCACAGAACAGAGGTAATTCTGTTACGCACTTTTTTTGCATTCCACTGAGAAATCAAAATCGATTGCCAAGCATTTCTATTAATTATTGTCAAACATAACATATATGTATACCATGGGTTCCATCCCCGTAAGTTAAACAAAATTAAGTGTGTAACCGAAGTAGCATTACAACCGAAACCCTTGACGAGGGTTCACCCATAGCCAACGACAACCTTTCTATTCAACGACCATTGTGCAAATCGAAGGCGTAAGAAACAACAACGACAAGCTACAGACAACGACAAACTACAGACAACCTACAGTACCCGTGACCATTAACCATTCGGGATAATAGACCGAAAGCTTGAGGAGTCAGGCCTACCCAGAATCGGTTCACTGTGACAAAAGGAACTGGAGAATCCGCGTGCTTAGGTCGCAACCAACAACCTGTAACCAACAAACACCAAAGTTAAGTTACATATGTGTTAAGGGAGAAACCATTCAGTTAAACAAACCAATGCACGCTGAGAAAACCACCATAGTTACCTAAGCAAGCAGAGTTGAAATTGAGCCATAGCGTCATCACGGATGAGTTGCAGAGCTGGAGACCAAAGGAGCAAAGTGGGTAAGCAACAGTAATAGAAGCCGGATAGATTGAAGCAGGGACGGAAGACATTACCTGTTCGAGCCAACGAGCGACTGCCAGAGTAACCCTGTGCTCAGAGCAGTCACCAACATTCATGAAATGAAAACCCAGAGTAGCGGAAAGCATGAGGTTGTAAACCAGACTTGAGCCGTAGAAACAACAAGAGTTCGAGAGTAAATCCCTAACAGCACCACATACACAGGTCCACAAACAAACAAGAAAGAAATCGAAAAGCAACCCTGACCGAACCATATACTCAGGTCCACATACAACGAACAAGAATACGAAGGGCAAATCCAACAGAAAACCATTTACAAAGCACATGCAGTTATAAAAGCAACAGTCAAGAACTTATCAGATTCGAATCAACACCACAGAGCCGAGCGACACTAGCATACAAGCGAAACTTTCCATAAGTTCACGGCCAAGTTGAGTGGAGAAGTATTCGTGAACAGTTACCACCCGAGAACAACCAGTATTCACCATTACAAACGAAACAGTGTTCCACAGAACAAACCCAGAAAACCCTCGCAGACATTCCCAGCGAAAAGAACAATCCAGAATAACCAAAAGAGCCGGTTGCTTGGCACAAAGAGCGAGTCGGAACCAGGATCGAGGCATTAGGGTGAGCCATAAATGCCACATTAAACTCACAGCTACAACCCACAGTAAAGAAATCTCCACGGACAATCTCCACGCGAGAACACAAGCTGATATTTGTGGACACGTCATCACATACGGACGTGTGGAACAGCGGGCCCTTTGGGTTGGGTTACACCAAATAGTCATGAATGTGAAGGGGAGTGAAAGATAATTGTATTACCCAAAGGTATTGGGTGTGTCTAGATCAAATCAAAACAAGAATGGCTAGGTCTATGCATGTTTTTTTTTAACATGATCCTGGGGGCATATAGCTTGTCAAAGTCTCTACCCAAAGGTGAGATTAGATGACACACCTTGCATGTTTCCATAGAGTTGAAAGTTTTTCACATGGTAAGACACTCAGGACAATTTTATCTTAACCCTCAGCACAAATTGAAAGTAATTTTTTTGAATCCCTGAATAATGACCGATAATGACATTTTATTATTATTGATTAAAGATATGGACAGTTTTATGATTCATAAACATTTGGCAGGGATTGATCCATGCAGTGGATCTAGCTATACTTCTTAGAAAATGAACATGGATACCATACTTGGTTGCATGGATTATGATTTTTCCTTTTGGAGGACAACCATGCTACTCCAGTCTTAGATTCTTTAGAGGCTTTGAAAGCCGAGTTCTCAAAGTGTGAGAAGGCCAACAAGATGGCCATAATGATCATTCTTTCCTCTATTTCCGTGACACTTCATACTCGTAGTAATCATAAAGTAGTTTGTCAGCACCCATAAGTCCCTGTAGAATGGATATTTGTTTCAATTAATAAATCTGAAATATGATAGAAATGGAAACGTGAGAGAAAATTTATTGAAGATTTCCAGGTTGGTCATTGGGTTATGAAAGCAAGGAATCACTTTTGAGGATGACTTGCTAGTATATATGGTGGTACTCTCATTGTCAAATTCCTTTGACACCTTTAAGTTTAATTACCATGCTTAAGAAACAAAATGGAACCTTTATCACCTTATGTGTCATTGAGGAGGAGTGCCTTAAGGGTTCCAAAGTTGAGTCAACACATTCGGTAGTTAGTTCAGCCAACATAATGAAATTCAAGAAGAAAAGTTCTAAGAGGAATGATAACAAGAATAAGGGAAAATTGTTTGGAACTAGCTAGAAGGGGAAGTAAATCAAATTTTATGATTTCAAGTTTTATTTCTACAAGAAAAAAGGGCAACTGAAGAAGGATTGTTATAAGTGCAAGAAATGGATGAAGAAAGGGGTTCAACAATAAGAGAAGCCACAAACTTGAGGATAAGATTTTTCTTAGGAATGGTGAGGCATTTCAAGTTGAAACCATTGAGACATGCCATATTTTTTTTTAGATTATGGATTTAATTTGGTTTTGGAAAACACTTTATGTACTTCCATTGAGACAAAGCCTAATTTATGTTTCTAGACTTAATGTTACTGGTTATAGATTTACTTATGGAGATGGTAAATTGGTTATTTGTTATCATGGTGATGTTGTTGGACATGGATTATTGATTGATTATCTTTATTATTTATCTCTTTATGGTTAGTTTCCATCTTTATTTTTAGCTTCATCTATTTATTCTCCACTCTCTAAGTGTAAGCATCCAAATTTAGCGAAAGATTCTTCAATTTTGTGGCACTTGAGATTATGCCATATCTCTAGGAAAAGGTTAAAGCCCTTGGCCGGACATGGTATTCTAGGGAATTTGGATTTCTCTAAATTTATTATTTTTGTGGATTGTATCAAAGGTAAGATGACTAAGCAGTGAAAGTTTGAGGCCTCCAGGGCTTCATACTTACTATATTTAATACACACATATATATGTGGACCTTTCCCAGTTCCTTTCTATGGTAATCAATGATAATTTATTAGTTTTATCAATGATTTCTCCATATTTTCATATGTTTATCTGATCCACCATAAATTAAAACCTATAGTCGACGTGTTATAACTCTACCAAGATGAGGTTGAGAAGCAATTGGATAAGAAAATCAAGGCTATTCCATTTGATCGATGAGGGGAATATTTTGACAGAATTGACCATGATGTTGTAAATCATAGACCTTTTGTGGAATAATTGAGAGAGTAGGGGATTTTTCCTTAATACACCACTCTAGGGACATCTGAGAAAAATGGTGTTACTAAGAGAAGAAATAACACTTGTTAGGACGCAGTCTGAAGCATGATGAGTCATTTAGATCTGCCGATTTTTTTTTAGGGTGAAGACTTGAATATTGTTGGTTATATATTGAATATAGTTCCTTGTAAGGATTACCCTGAGTCTCCTTTCAAACTCTAGAATGGGAGAAAGTTGTGCCTTAGTCATCTTCATGTTTGGGGTTGTCTTGCTGAAGCCAAATTATATAACCCAAAACTTAAGAAACTTGATCCTAGGAATATAACCTGCCATTTTATTCGATATCCTGAAAGGTCAAGGGAATACAAGTTTTATTTTCCTTCAATACATATGGATATCGTAGAAACTAGACACGCCAAGTTAACTGAAAATGATAAGGACAATGGAATCTTGAAGAGTAAAAAGGTTGCTTTCCAAGAATTTCATAGAGATATCTAGTTTTCCCTCTACCTATTTCCTTACCTCACCCTATTGCTACACCATATGACCCTATTAGAGTAGTCAAAGAGGTTTTTATCCCTTAGTACCCCATTCAATAGGTTAAAATGGCTCCAATTATCAAACCATTCCCTCTTAGGATATCTACCATAGAGAAAAATTTGACTATTCCTTATGTTTATGAAGTATATGTTCAAGAGGGTGAGAATGGAGATATTGACATAGCTGATCCCTCTACTTTAAGGGATGCCATGGAGAGTAGTGAGTCTCAATACTAGCTAGAAGCCATGAGAGAGTCATTGCCATCTATGGAGAATAAACATGTTTGGGATCTTGCAACTCTTCTAGAAAATAAAAAATGATTGAATGCAAATGGGTTTTCAAGACATATATTGATTCTAAAGGAAAAATTGAGAGGTTCAAGCCGAGATTAGTGGCTAAGGGTTTCAGGAAAAAGAGAGGAGTTGACTTCTCTAAGGATTTTTCACCAATATCTTAAAAGGATTCTCTTAGAATCATTTTGGCCATTGTAGACATAATGACTTAGAGTTGCATTAGATGGATGTAAAGATGGATTTTATAAATGGTGATCTTGAGGAGCAAATTTACATATCTTAGCTCAAGGGTTTTGTGATCCAAGAGAAAGAGAGTTTGATCCACAAGATGAAGAAGTCTATATATGGTTTGAAATAAGAATCAAAACAATGGTATTTGAAATTTGACCAAGTTGTGATTAGATATGGTTTCAAAGAAAATATTGTAGATAAATGCATATATCTCAAGGTGAGCGGGAGCGACTTTTTTATTATTGTACTCTATGTTGATGATATTTTACTTGCAAGTGACAACATTCATCTAATGCGTGACACAAAACATTTTTTGTTAAAGGATTTCAATATGAAAGACATGGGAAATGCAGAGTATGTTATGGAGATTAAGATTCATAGGAATAAATAAGTTGTAATATTGGGATTGTCACCAAAAGCATACATTGATAATGTACTCAATTATTTTAGTATGCAGGATTGTGCACCTAGAAAGGCCTTAATAGTCAAGGGAGATTTTTTATCCAGAAGTAGTGCCCTAGAAATCGGATTGAGAAAAGCCAAGTAGATGTCAAAGAGGACACCTCTATGTTTGGAAGCCTTTTGTATGCAATGATTTTCATTCAACCAAATATTAATTATGTTGTGGGTATGCTTGGTAGATACTAGAAGAACCCTAGAGTTTCTCATTCGAAGGTTATAAAGAAGGTACTATGGTACTTACAAAGAACAAAGAATTTCATGTTGGTCTACAAGAAATCAAGTGAGCTTGAGGTGGATGGTTATTATTACTTTAACTTTTTTGGTTTCCGTGATAGTGTAAAGTCTACTTATGGATATATTTTCATACTTTATCATGGAGCAATCTATGGTGAAGCTCTAAGTAGTCCATTATGACTGACCCAACCATGTTTGTTGAGTACATTAGTTGTTATGAGGCAATTTGTCAAGTTATGTGGTTGAAGAACTTAATTGGTGAGCTTGGGTTTGTTGATTCCATTCATAGACATATGGTTGTCCATTGTGATAATGAATTTGTTACCAAACATGTAAATAATGAACGGGTGACCAAAAGCAACAAACAAATAGAGATTAAGTATCGTCTAGTGTGTGAAAAAGTTCATGAAGGCTTGATTGAGATTCCTTACATAGATACAAGTAGTATGATAACAAGCCCTATAATGAAAGGTATTTTGCCAAAAGTTTTAAAGGATTATGTGACCTACATGGGATTGATAGAGTTTTTATACTATGTTATTTGAGTGGGCTTTACCCCATGATGTTTTTTTCATTACAATCTTGTTATTGTTTATATTTTTCTTATAATGAAGTTCATGATGCATCTCATTATGTACATGTATATTGTTTTCCATATACAATGAGGTTATGTCTAAAGTTTGTTTGAGAGTATGTTTACTCATTGACATTTTCTTGGGGCATATGTGATTTGACACCACATCAATAAACCTTTATCCTAATAGGTCGCTAACGGTTTTCACATGGTGGTTTTTCATAAGAAACCAATATGAAATACCATGTGTATGAAGCAGGGTGAACCTAGGAATGCACATGCTAAACTACATAAGGGATGTGCATTTCCCTTACACCACTTGTATAAAGAATTGCCTAAAGTTAAACTCTCAAGTTCATTGATTGTGCTATTTTTGTGACCATGGAATTGTGTTAGTATCAAATAAGAATACTATGAACATCCATGATCCATTATTAGTGGTATCCTTGAATTTGGATGAAAGTTCAAGTATTTCCTTAATTATATTAGGAAATATTATTTTTATAAGAAATTAAGAGTGACCATTCAATCTCTAAAGCTTCCAACCCAAAATTAATCTTGATATATATGAGGACGATGTGAGATACTTTTAAAACACCTTTACTAAGGCTAAAATTGTAAATTGGTTACCACATATGTCAAGATTTATGGGTAGTAGTTGTCTAAAATAATTAACAATATTTTTAACGGTATGAGTGAGAAATCCTTGTTCTCCACATCTACCTTGATGAGAGAGAAACATAGGGATTTTTTTAATAAAATAAGGTAGGCATCCCCTCTCCCTCATGCTTATGAGATCTTGTCTACAATGAAGAGAAGGAGAGAGGGTATAACTTCTAAAATACTGCAACAAATAGATTTGAAACTACTCTAGCAAAAGGAAAGGTTGCAATAAAATTGAGAAGCTCCTAAGATCAATAATTGGAAAGTGATTAAAGGTATGAATTTAATTTTACTTTGGCGGATTTGATTATGAACAAACCCTTGATCCGAGGGCATTGTTGGGGTTAAAATATCCAACATAGGAAGCTTGTGTATCTGGTGATATTATATGTTGCTTGTTTGATAAAGATATTGTTGTGGATTGAATGATATGAATATCATTAATAATAACAAGTAATTTACAAATAAATAAATTGATAAAGATAAGTATAATTAATTATAAATATAAGTAACAATGAGAAATAATTTATAAATAATAAATTGTGTGAAGATAAGTATGTTTCATTAATATATGCATGTACTATTATAGTTATTTGAATTAAAAATCAATCTATATTAGACAAGTTTATCATTGTATTTAACAATAAGAAATAGTTTATAAAATAATAAATTGATAAAGGTAAGTATTATTATATATACATTTATTTATATAAAATTGTAAAAGTGATTGAAATTGATTAAATATTTAATAAAAAATATATTGATGGAAAATTGTAATAAAAAATATATTTAAGTAATTATTAAAAACAACCATCTCAGTTATGTTAGTGGTCAAGGGTGGACAACAATGTTGGGGTGTATATAGTTATGGGTTGTAGGGGATTTGAGGAATCAAGTCATCTACTTTGGCATGCATGACATTCTTCAGTTTCTAGAATTTGGCTATATTGTTGTATCCCTTACTTCTTGTAGTTAATTGGTTGTTTGATATTCTAGACCACTGCTTTTGTAGAGAAATTGTGTCTTTTTGGGGGAACCATTGATAGTACCGGTTTACGGTGGAGGAAACTAAGCTAGAGGAAGTGGTGTGCAGAGCTTACAAGCTTGCTTGGTAATCTATCTAAATCTCCCCTTATCTAGTAGAGGTTTGCAGTCTAAGAGATACTTGGTGCTATAGGCTCTATGGGGTTTAGAATTTACCAATTGTCTTCATTCATTTTTCCAGGTTACTATACAATTGACTTCAATCCCAATACCATGTCAAAGGGAGCACATTAGGAGGGGGGAGGCATATTATTAGGAGTGTGCCCAAAGGGGGCACACTTGTATGCATCATCAATTGGAGGACCTTTATGGTTGATACTAGGGACTTACCCTAGGTCCTATTTAGGAGGAAATTACTTAAGTCGAGGGAGAGGTATCCATGCGCAAAAACCCTCTCCTAGATATTGAGGTTTTATTAGAATGGGCTGATTGGATCCATAATGTTGGGCATACATCAGTTCAACAAGTATATGCAAACCATTGACTTATATTGGTAGATGGAATTCTATTGGGACGTACACTAGTGAATTGACAAGAGCATCTGGAGGATACCCTTCATTCAGTGGAGAGCCTTCACAACCACCTAAGCAATGTGGATCAAAGGCTAGATAGAATAAAGAAGCACCTTGGCATACCCCTTGTGATGGGAACAACTCATGAAGACTCAAAGGAGCCTGTTCAGATTGTAGTCTCAAATTCAGATCCCTTAAAGCACAAGGTGCCTCAGAGTAGCCATCCTAATCTTATGTTATGTATGTCTTATGATATTAGTAGTTCGAGGTAGTGTAACCTAGGATAAGCCTCCATTTATCTTTTGAGTTATGTAGTCTCTTTTTTTAGTTATATCTTTCCTCTCTACGAAGAGCTTTCTTTTAGTTATGGTCATGTCTCCCAAATGAGAGGCTGAAAAAAAATATTCATCTTGATGTTATCCACTATTTTTCCAGGAAATTAAAGTTCACCTTATACAAAAAGAAAATTACTAAAAAATAATATTAAAAAAATGAAATAATAAAGTACAACCGTCTCAAAATTTATATTTCATTTCTCAAAGTAAGAGTGGATGTATTAGAAAAAACCTCTTATGAGAATAGGGTATTTGAGAAAACATAAATATATGGTTAAAAAGAATATTAGAGAAAACATAAAAACAAAAATGTATAACTTAAAAAAATATTGTATCATACAATGATCAAACTGTATTTTTATTTTAAAAGAATTAAATATTTTCACAAAGTATTTTAAAATGTTTTAGTCATTATACACTTGCACATTAAAGCATATATTATGGGATATGTTACAATGATCAAACTGTATTTTTATTTTAAAAGAATTAAATATTTTCACAAAGTATTCTAGGATGTTTTACTCATTATGCACTTGCACATTAAAACATATAATATGAGATATGTGGTAATATGATTCTTTAATAAAATAACGATAATATTAAGAAAAATATTAAACACCATATAATAAGTCACTAATTAATTTACTATATTTCATCTTATTCATGGAATACTATATTAATTTTATTTAAATAAACAAAGTAAGAATACAATCAATTGGAAAAAATTATTATAATAATAATTTTTAAAAATATTATTAAGAAATAATAATTTTTTTGAAAAATATTATTATTTTCTTAATTATTTTTTATTATTTAAATATAAATACAAATTTAACTTATTTAAAAATTTCTAAAAAATCTCATGAATTTAAAAGCAAATAAATTTATATGTTAATTGATTGATTGCCTTTTTATTTATTGAATTAGTTAAAAATTTATTCATATTTGAAAAATAAAGAGATCCCTCCTTAAATGTTCAACATCACATAATTTTTTGATATGAAAATATATAATTTTTCAAATATAAAATAAATATCTATATATATATATGTGATTTAGGGATGGATAAATATTTTTGATGGACTTTCTTTTTGACAATACGTATCGAGAAAATATGGATATGTAATACTAGAAGCATGGTATCGAGGAAATATGGATATGTAATACTAGAAGCATGATATATAGAGCTGGACAAGGACAGAGCACAAACAAGTGGGTATAACCTAATTGAGGTTTTCTATTGAACAAGGTATCACCCTATTTAGATACTTGAGGACTTAAAATTAAGAATATTCCGAATGCTGGTAATTATTGATATATAAAAATTAAAAATATTAATTTTTAATTTTCATTTCACAAGATATTCTTATACAGCTGGATTAGGAGAGAGCGCAAATAAGTGGGTAGTGTATACAGCTGGATTAGGAGAGAACAAGTGGGTAGATTGCTAGGATGGAACCAAGTGGGAAGAGTGCTAGGATGGAACCTTATTGAGGTTTTCTATTGAACAAGGTATCATTTATTTGGATTAAATTTGAGGACTTAAAATCTATTTAAGTAATTAAGAATTTAAAATCAATAATATTTGAATGCTTACAATTTATTTATTTGTTTTTAATTCAAGTTTTATATTTTAAGTATTTTGTTTATGTTTTTTATATTCAATTAGTAAAATTAATATGAGAATAAATATTTTTTTAAAAATATATTTATTTATTTTTTTAATCAAGTTTATATTAAGTATTTGTTACTGTTATTTTATATTCAATAATAAATTTAATATGAAGAATAAATATTCTTTAAAAATATTTAAAATTGTTAAGGGAATCTAATATTATAAGATTATACAATTTTTTTTTATTTTCACAAGATATTCTTTAGAATTCTGAGTGGGAGAGGGTACAAATAAGTAGTTACAATGTTGATATTGCCTATATTTTACTAATTGATGGTGAAAAATAAAATAATTAGTTACAATGCTATTGAGATTGGCTCTTGAGCAAGATATTTCTTATATTTTATTAATTGATGACGCAGCGCGGAAGCAGAACTCACAAAAACCCCAAAATCACCCCGCGGATCCCCTTTAAGCTATAACCCAACTGATTTCCTTTTTAATCAAAATACATTGAAAAACAACGCAAAACATTGATGTTCACCTTTTTTAAATTGGCGCACTTATCATACGCTAAAAGTCAACACATCAACCCTCGGTGACCGTTGATCTAGATCTGTGAGATCTGACGGTCGTCGGAGATTTCGGATAGAACAATAGATCAGAAGTTAACCGCTCGATAAAGCAGTTTTATTCCCCTCTACCTTTGCTACGTGTCAAAGGTTGAATGGAATCAGGTGCAGAGCCTTCCAAACCACTTACCACCTTTGATGTGCCCGAAATACTGTCCACTGTAGTGAGATCGCTTGGTGATCCAACGGTCGTGGTTAATCATGATCTAACGGTTGCAATTGAATCGCACAATCACAATCGCAATGTTCCCTTGGCCTAATCTCTTTCCACTTCAAAACACCGATGCGATAGCGCTTGTGGACCCGATATACTATCAACCCTTTTCTATAATATTTCGAATCCGGTATTATCGCGATGTTGGAAATCGGCGATTCAACAAGCTGGTTCCTCCCACTTAAGTGATGAGATTTGGGCCTATGGACCCGATAACCTTAAAAGCCTCCATCCATAATTTTTGAAGTCCAGATTCTAAATCCGAATGTGTTTTGCATCGATCCTTAGTGTATTTTGGGTTTTCCGCTTGCGGAACCAAAACAATATAATAAACTTGCCGATTGTTCTTTTAACTCAGTATTTCTATTGTAAAGTATGAAAAACAGAGTAAGCATCAATATCATCCGAATACAGAGAAAAAAAAGCATTCGAGGATCTCCACGGGCTGCATATATATAATTATGCGCACAACATCAAGTCATTCATAATAAAATATTTACAGAGTCTCGGCCTTGGGCCTGATTACACAAATAAAGACCTCTGTCTCAAAATACAATCCACACACTATTTTTCTCTTGCTCTACTAAATCCACTCCTCAATCCTCTCTCTTTTCATTACATTTTCCCTTCCTTTTATCAATCGAATATCACTCTAACTGTATCTAACAACTCAATCCTATTTTTAATAAATCTAACAACAAATCTTCTAATTCCTAGCTCTATCTCACACCTATGCTAACAACTCATCTTTGAGGCTAAAATAAGACAATTTCTAACTTATTACAATAATGAAATACAACTCATTTCTTGAGAGATCAAACCCTCTCAGTAAAACTGCCTTTTGACCCATCAGGTCAATGAATTTCAACTTGTTTAGCCACAACATGTGAACAAACTTTCACATTACTGGCTAAGTCTGGATGCTCCTGCATCAAACTCCCGGGGAAGAAAAGAATTGTCCTTCAAACTTTTAGGTCTTACTCCATACTTCTGCAATTCTGCTGTTGTCAACCAGCTAGCATCCTCCACTGGTTACCTTTTCCATTTGACTAGATATTGGAAATAAGTCTGTCCTCTGGTTCTTTTGGATACTCTTTTTTCCAAAACAACTTCCACTTCCTTCTTAGTTGTCTTTGGCATCTGTTCTTCCCAGTTCACAATTTGAACTTCATCTCTTGTAGTTTCCTCTTGTAGCTCTGTCTCTGCCTATTTATATGGATACAAATCTGCAACATTAAAAATGGGGGATATTCCAATCCCTTCTGGCAACTCAATTTCAAGTGCATTGGCTGAAAATTTTCTTACAATTTTACAAGGTCTTATCTTTTTCTTTTTCAGTTTATTGTAAGTTTAAGTAGGAAATATTTCTTTTCTTAAATGCACCATCACTAAATCTCCCACTTGGAATTCCTTCTCTCTTCTTTTTAGATCTACCCTCTGTTTGTATTTGTTCCTGCTTTCCTACAATCTGCCTTTGACTTCTTCATGTAGTCTCTACATCCGTTCTACAAATTCTTAGCTTTTGCACTTCTAGTCTCCTGCTTTCCCAAATCTTTGAGCTCATACACACTTCTTGGATTCATTCCAAAATTAATCTGGAATGGACTCATTCCAATACTTCCATTTGGAGTACCATTATAAGCAAACTCAGCTTGAGCTAGTGCTAAATCCCATTGCTTTGGATTTTTATACACTAAAGTCCTCAGTATATTCCCCAAGCTCCTGTTTACTACTTCGGTCTATCCATCTGTTTGAGGATGGTATGCTAAACTAAAACTGAGGTTAGCTCACTAAAACTGAGGTTAGCTCCCAGTTTCTTCCAAAGAGTTCTCCAAAAATGCCTTACAAACTTGGTATCTCGATCAGACACAATACTTGCAGGCAATCCTTGTAATATTACAATCTCTTAAAAGAATAAATTAGCTATGTGTGTTGCATCACTAGTTTTCCTACATGCAATGAAATGTGCCATCTTGGAAAATCTATGTACTACAACATAAATAGAATCATTCCCTCTCTGGGTTTTTGATAGTCCCAGAATAAAATCCATGCTAACTGCATCCCACGGCTGGTCTGGTACTGGCAATGGCTAGTACAATCCTGTATTCTGACTCCTTCCTTTTGCATGATGACATATCCTACACTTCTCAATAAATTTCTTAACATCAGTCTGCATTTTTGCCCAATAATAAAAAGCATTCACCTGAGCAAGGGTTTTATCTTGTCCAAAGTGACCAGATAATCCTCCACTATGTTTCCCCTTTATTATGTTTTCCCTCATGGAACATTTGGGAATACACAACTTGTTGCTTTTAAACAATAGGCCTCCTTGAATGAGATAGTCCAACCACTGACTTCTATTACGACTCATTGGATTCTAAACTATTGTATATATATCTTTGAAATTTGCATCATCCTTGTACATTTCAATCATTTCCTCAAATCCTACAACACCCACTTTGAATTCTTGCATAATAAAACTTACCTTGCTCAATGCATCTGCTACTTTATTTGACTTACCACTCTTGTGTTTTATTACAAAAGTAAAGCTTTGCAGAAATTCTACCCACTTGGCATGTTTCTGATTCAACTTTAGCTGGTTATTGATGAACTGTAAGGCATGATTGTTTGAATACAATATGAATTCTTTTGGCAGCAAATAATGTCTCCATTTCTTTAAGGCCAGCACAATAGCATAAAACTCTTTATCATAAGAAGAATATTTCTTCTTTGCATCATTCAATTTATCACTAAATTATGCTATCGGTCTTTGCTCCTAACTCAGAACTGCTCCAATTGCAACTCCACTAGCATTTGTTTCCACATGAAAGACTTTCTCAAAATCACGCAAAGCTAGAATTGGCTCCTCTGTGATTTTCTGCTTCAGCAAATTAAAATTTCTGTCTATTGCTTCTTTCCACTTGAATGGCTGATTGATCTCCTTGATTGTCTCAAGGATTGGTGCACAAATCTGACTAAAGCCTTTGATAAACTTTCTGTAAAAACTTGCAAGACCATAGAAGCTTCTTACCTCAAATATATTTCTGGGAGTAGGCTAGTTCCAAATTGCTTGGACTTTTTTTGGATCCATCTGCAAGCCTTCTTTAGAAACTACAAATCCTAAGTAAACTAGTTCTTCCTTCATGAAACTACATTTCTTCAGATTTATTAGTAGTTTCTCTTTCTGCAAAGTTCTTAGAACCAACTTAAGATGATCTAAATGTTCTTCTTTACTTTTACTAAAAACTATAATATCATCAAGATAAACAATAACAAACTTGCCTGCATACTCCTTCAAGACTTCATTCATTAATCTCATGAATGTGCTAGGTGCATTAGTGAGTCCAAAAGCGACCACTAACCACTCATACAACCCACTGTTCATTTAAAATGTAGTCTTCCATTCATCACCTTCTCCCATTCTTATTTGATGATATCCACTCTTCAAATCTCTTTTAGTAAAGTATTTTGATCCACTCAAACAATCCATTAAATCATCCATGCGTGGTAAAGGAAATCTGCACCTGATTGTGATCTTGTTAATGGCTCTAGAATCTGTGCACATATGCCATTCTCCTCCTTTCTTTGGACTGAGTACTATTGGTACAACACATGGACTAAGACTTTCTCTGATTAGCCCCTTATCCATCAACTCCTGCACTTGTCTTCCAACTTATGTGTTCTCTATAGGAGTTAATTTGTATGTTGCTTTATTTGGAAAACTTTCTCCTGGTATTAGGTTAATATGATGACTAATACTCCTGATCGGTGGTAATCCATTTGACAACTCATCCACAATAATATCAGAAAAATCATCTAACAGAATTTTAACTTCTTCAAGCAAATCATCTAAGTTTCTGGAAGTCAAAATTAACTTTGGTCTTCCCACAATAGAAAAATGCGACTCCTCATTCTTCGCTACTTCTTGCAGTAGCTCCTTCCCACTTATCAACATAATACTACTTCCAAGTGTTCCTTTGTCAGCATCGTCCTTCAATGGTAGAAATGCATGTTTAGTTCCATGCTTCTCCAGAGTATAGGTGTTTCTCCTTCCATTATGAATAGATTTTCAATCAAATTGCCATGGTCTTCCTAGTAATACATGGCATACATCCATGGGCATTACATCACATAATATCACATCTTTATACGTACCAATTTGTATCTCCACCTTGCATTGTTCAGTCACAATAATCTGATGTCCCTTTTGTAACCATGATACCTTGTAAGGAGTAGGGTGCATGGTCTTTTCTAGTTCGAGCTTGTCCACCATCTCTGTAGAAACAAGATTGTCAGTGCTTCCACTATCAATTATCACTTTGCAACACTTACCTTTTGATTTACAGGTAGTTCTAAACAAATTCTTCCTCTGTGCTGGTTCTCCAATCTTTGACTCTGCCCTAAGTAAAGTCCTTCTCAATAACAATGATTCACCTTATTCAAGGGATTCTTCCTTTTCTACAAGTCGAGGTGGTTCTGGCTTTGCCTCAGCCACTTTCACATTCCTCTGACTTGCTAGTTTATTATGAGGACAATCCCATGACATATGTCCCCATTCTCCACATGTATAACACCAAACATCTCTTCCTCGCCCTCTTCCTCTGTTAGATTCTTCCCTCTATGGTAGTCTACTACTTGAGCTTCCTGCTTCATGTTGATGTTGATGTCCCCTTGGTCTGGTAGTTCCTCTACCTCTTACTGAGTTTTTTCCTCTATTCCTTTGACTCTGTTTCCTCAATATCTTCTCTTCTGCCTTCAAACTTGCTTGATAGGCATCCTCAATAGGCTTCAGACTTAACAAGCTAATTTCATCTTGTATGTCATACCTTAAGCCATTGATATATCTAGCTACCTTTTCCACATCATCCTCTACATGCCCTGCCCTAATACTCAATCTATAAAACTCTTATGTATACTCTCTAACGGACATTCCTTTTTGCCTTAAATTTTTCAATTGCTTAAAAAGACTCAAATGATAGTCTTTAGGCAAAAACTTGGCTTTCATTTTACTTACCATTTTGTCCCATAGCTTGATCTTGGACTTCCCTTACCTCGTTATTGATGTCTGTAATTCATCCCACCAGATGGATGCATGATCCTTCAATCGGGTAACTACAAACTTCACCATCTTTCTTTCATCAACCTCTTCATAGTCAAAGTATTGGTCTAAGGATCTGATCCAATCCATTAGCTCTTCTGTGTTCAGACTTCCTTCATAGATACAGATTTCCACCTTAGGTTTACCTCCTACTTTTACAAACATCTTGATAACTTTGGTAGTTTCATTGTCTTCGTCTACTACCTCCTCAAGAGATTCTTCTGAAGAACTTTCATCTCCTTCATCAGGCGCTTTTCTTTGGGTAGTCTCAATTGTCTCCTTTCTTGCACACAGACTCCAGACCTCTTTCAGTAGAATTGCATTCGCTTCAGGTCTTCCTTGACCAATGCCACCTCCTCTCCTTGGTGGCATTTTTACTGCAGACAACCCTTTCTTCTACTCTGATACCACAAATGACATAGTGTGGAAGCAGAACTCACAAAAACCCCAAAATCACCCCGCAAAACCCCTTTAAGCTATAACCCAACTGATTTCCTTTTTAATCGAAATACATTGAAAAACAACACAAAACATTGATGTTCACCTTTTTTAAATTGGTGCACTTATCGTACGCCAAAAGTCAACACATCAACCCTCTGTGACCGTTGATTTGGATTTGTGAGATCCGATGGTCGTCGAAGATTTCGGATAGAACAGTAGATTGGAAGTTAACCGCCCGATAAAGCAGTTTTATTCCCCTCTGCCTTTGCTACGTGTCGTAGGTTGAATGGAATCGGGTGTCGACCCTTCCAAACCACTTACCACCTTTGATGCACCCGAAATACTGTCCATTGTAGCAAGACTGCTTGGCGATCCAACGATCGCGGTTAATCATGATCTAACGGTTGCGATTGAATTGCACAATGACAATCGCAATGTTCCCTTGGCCTAATCTCTTTCCACTTCAAAACGCTGATGCGATAGCACTTGTGGACCCAATAGACTATCAACCCTTTTCTATAACATTTCAAATCCAGTATTATCGCGATGACAGAAATCGACGATTCAACAAGCTGGTTCCTCCCACTTAAGCGATGCGATTTGGGCCTACAGACCCGATAACCTTAAAAGCCTTCATCCATAATTTTTGAAGTCCAGATTCTAATTCCGAATGTGTTTTGCATTGATCCTTAGTGTATTTTTTGTTTTCCGCTTGCGGAACCAAAACAATCTAATAAACTTGCCGATTGTTTTTTTAACTCAGGATTTCTATTGTAAAGTATGAAAAACAGAGTAAGCATCAATATCATCCAAATTCAAAGAAAAACAAGCATTCAATGATCTCCACGGGCTACATATATATAATTATGCGCACAACATCAATTCATTCATAATGAAAGAGTTACAAAGTCTCGGCCTTGGGCCTGATTACACAAATAAAGACCTTTGTCTCAAAATACAATCCACACACTATTTGTTTCTCACTCTACTAAATCCACTCCTCAATCCTCTCTCTTTTCATTACATTTTCCCTTCCTTTTATCAATCGAATATCACTCTAATTGTATCTAACAACTCAATCCTATTTTTAGTAAATCTAACAGTAAATCTTCTAATTCCTAGCTCTATCTCACACCTATGCTAACAACTCATCTTTGAGCCTAAAATAAGACAATTTCTAACTTATTACAATAATGAAATACAACTCATTTCTCGAGAGATCAAACCCTCTCAGTAAAACTGCCTTTTGACCCATCAGGTAAATGAATTTCAACTTGTTTAGCCACAACATGTGAACAAACTTTCACATTGCTGGCTCATTCCAGATGCTCTTGCATCAATTAAGGGTGCAAAATTCTCTGAATAATTGGAACTATAAGATTATAGAGTAATTTTGAAACTTTTTCTTTATCAAATTGATATTTTGGAATTGCCTTTTTTATTATCTCATATTTACATTTATAATATAAAAATAAATACTTTATCTAAAAAATATTAAAGATTTAAAAAAACTAGAAATATATATATATATATATATAAATATATAAATATAATAAATTGTTTTAATAACATTATTCTAATTTCATTCCATCTATTGCTAGCACATAAATGTTTATATTAATATTTATATAAATAGTTTACATGTGTGTAAAGAATAGGGTAAAGCATGTGGGCAAAGAATAGGGTAAAGTATGTAAAATTTATACCTATTGAATGATTCCTTTGTATTTTATGATGTTCTAGTTACTATATATCACTAAATATATTAAATCACATATTTACGGTGGTAAAGGTCATTTTTTTTTTTCATAAAGTATGTAGTAAGATGATTCTTTGTTATGTTGTATGATTATAGTGTATGATGTAATATTTTAATGATAAACTTTTAAAAGAATATGTTACTCTTTTAATTATTTCTTTGCTCTTATTTCTCTCTCTTTTTTTGTATCTAGAGAAATTGATAATTTGGTCATTTTAGTACTTGGTTGACATTGGATCTATTCCTACCTTTTAACACTCTGATCTTTAGATACCTTCTAACACTTTGATTTTTAGATACCTACTTTAGACACCTTTCTAGAAAATAACGGTTAATTGAGGGGATTGGAGCTTTAGATCACATATTTTACATTATAATTCATAACATAGTTATAGAGATATAAAAAATCTTCTAGATCAAATCACATATAGATTTACAAGTCACTTGTTTAGAACCACTTACTGTAATTTATCATCATTGAAACGTCGACTTTTAAGTATATATATGATTTATCATAAATATTTTTTATATAAATTATGAACCATAAACACTTGCATTCTCAAATAATTATGAACAATTAAACTATCGGTCTGAATTACCTCCTTACCTAGTTAACTAATTAAAATAGAATCATATTTGAAAATTAAAAGATCACTCCTTATAAATAGAATATCAAAATAAATTTTCACCTAAATTATTAAAAGAAATAACTAATTTTAAAAGGAATAAATATTTTATTTAGAAATCATGTATTTTAAAATGAATAAATATTTTTCATACACTTTCCTTCATATGCATATTGAGGGATACATGGTATGGACTGCTAGAAGCATGATATGCATATTCTACTTTTACAAGGTATTCCTCCGAGCTAGACCGTAAGAAAGAGTATAATTTAAGAAGGTAGAGTGGAGGGTTACAAAATTATTGACCTTGATTATTAGTCCCTGTCATCTAGCAATGGCCAAGGACTATAGCAATCTATAGTAATCGAAAAATGTGGGTAACATTAGTCTTAGTTGGTCACTGTCATGGATAAGCTAACTTTATCTAAATAGTTCTTTAAACATCACTAGTCACTGTCATGGATAAGCTAACTTTATCCAAACTCTTTAAACATCACACTGTAGTTTTATAAGAAAATTTGTGACAATATTTTTAATCTTATTTGGCCTCTTCCCCAGGTGGGGAGGCTATAAGAGACTAAAAGAGGTGGGGAGGCTATAAGAGACTAAAATCATATCTTATATTAGTATGTTCCTTTACCATTTTTTAGAATTTTTCTAGAGAGGTAAACTAATGTTAGGGGAGGCTATAAGAGACTAAAACCATATCTTATATTAGTATGTTCCTTTCGCATTTTTTATAAATTTTTTAGAGAGGTAAATTAATGCTAGTATTAGTTTAAAACATTAAATGTTATGAACCACTACATATACGCACCACCTGCATGTACACCACCACTACATGTACACACCACCTGCATGCACACCACCACTACATGTACACCTACCACTGTTTCATTTACATGTAAACAAGGGTCATACAAGTGTCACACATTCAAAAGTTTATAGTACTATGTCATACACTTCCCCTCTATCACACCACTATCACGAAGAAAACAAGAATTTTTAAGAAAAACCAGGTAGATGGCTAACAAATACCAGTTCTGGTGGTGTTCATTCCTACCATGTTCTTCCAAGGGCATGATGTTGGTAATCTCTTGGCTGAACTAGACCTGCTTATGGAGGTGGAGAACGCAGTTGACGGCAAGAGACTCACTTGAGTGGCTAGAGATTGTGAGGGAGCTGTGCACTGAAAATCCAACCGACCTTAGACCTTGCTCCCTTCCTGAATGTCAATACCGCCTCACTACTTTGACCGAAGACCTTAGACCTGTCCTTCATCAACCGAACTGAAATTCATAGAATTGATATAAAAAACCTTACTGCCTGGTAGGATCAATCATGACGCCTGCCTTTATCGACTGACGGTTGCCTTACCCCTTAGAACTGACACCGATGACCCATCTAGGGGTTGAATTCGAATCGCAGGCTGAGAGTGTGCGCGAATCCGTCGAGCCGTCGCTCGGTCTTGCATAGCGCCAATAGAGCTATTGAATCTAGATAATAGTTAATACATGCAGGCAGTCCCAAAATGTCCAATCAAGATGCTCTCCAAGTGACCATTATAATAGCAGGGGTTTTATAGAAGGCCCTTGTTATATTCATATTCAACTCAAAAGGCAATGATCTATAGTACATGCGGTTCTTCCCTCGCGCTCGACCAGGGCTTGCATGAAGGGAGGCCATTGTATGCCCTGCATTATATTGATGTCGACGACATGAATCGAAGGAAAGTCGATGTCCAGTGCCTCGAGTATTGCTTGGTTCGCCGTCATACGCCAAGAGATTTCTTAAATGCGCCACACTGGATTTGGTGACGCCCGTGTCGGTGATGCCCGTGTCGATGACGCTCGTGTTAGTGACGCCCGTGTCGATGACGCCCATGTCTCAAACCTATCGGACTGCTCAAACTCTTCTTCTTCATTGTGAGAATCCAAGGAGCCGAGCATTTCATTGAAAGATTTTATTTTCTTGCCTATAACGTTCCTACAGTTTCTGTTGCTCCGATTGTTGCTGCAACTGCATTTCTATTCTTCGGTCTATAAATCTGCATTTGTATTAGCGGAATAACCTATGAAACAGAGTGGTAAATCTACATTTGTATTAGCAGAATAACCTATGAAACGGAGTGGAACCACACAAGGTCTTCCGATGAAACGCTAGCTTTCTAAACTGAGTCACATATGTTAGCTTGATGCAACATTTAAGTGGCGTGGTTAGGGATTGCATGCTATATAATGGTGATAGAGGATGGAGTGGTAAGGCATGTGGCTCTCATGCTAAGACCCACATAGTCCACTAACTTTGTTTTTATTTTTATTTTATTCCACCCATTATATTTATTTAAGTTATCAGGTTGATACTCCTCCTTTACAACTATGCCTTTTTAAGTTTTTGTTTTTGCACACTTTCATTTCAATCTGTAAGCATTCTCTTGTTCTTATTCTTCGTTTTGATTTTTTTATTTTTTCATTGTCAAGCCACGAAAAGTAAAGCTCAATGAACAATGTTGATGGTATATTTTGGCTTCCCTAGATCCAACAAGACTGAGCAGGTAAGTTGATGAGCTTAGGCCTTCTTTCACTGTGCTTTTCATGCATTTTTACCGTCCTGTTTTGCTATGTTTAAGGTCCAATGTGATATTGACTTAAGGCATTAGAGGTCATTGTGCATTCAATGGAAAAATATGGTTTCCCAAAAAATTTTGTAAGATTGTTAAGGCAATGTCTCTATTTCTGTTTTCGACTGTGGCTACCCTTTGTTTGTTGCAAGAGCTCTAGTATATTTCCAGCGTTCATAGTAGTGGTTTTTTTATATCCTTACACAGTGGTTTGGCTTAAGCCTTACAAATGATTTTGCATATTAGATTATCACATGCATGACAGATTTTGATATTTGAGCTATATATTTGTTTAGTTGTATCTTTTAGATGTTACACGGTGCAATTCAGTTGGTTTGGATTTTGATTATCTGGTCCTTGCTTATTCTGTATGTATATTGAATAGTGGCCAATAGAGTAGTTGCAAAAGAGTTGGAACGTATAGATATCTTGTTTGGGCAATATGCAGACAAGGATGCAGAAGGCATAATAGGGTTAGTGATTATAATATTTGTTAAAACTTAATATTAAATACATTGTGATTTTCTTAAATTATTAGTGATAATTGTTTCAACTGATTATTGCTTTATTCAGTTGCTAGCTCTTTCAAAAGTCTATTTAATGAATTTAGATTTTGGTTTGCAATTGCTAGGAGTGGCAAATATATTTCATCAGGCCTTTTATCCTATCTTACAGAGCCCTACCATGAATGTCTATTCTGAGAAAAGAGTGAGAGCCCTTTCAGTTTGGCAATCTCATTTTCCCAACTTCTATTTGTAGTCTACATTCATTATCTTCTAATTAGCTAGAGCCAGAGAGTGATATCAAAGAGAGCCTCAAGTTCCCAGAGTTGGTTTTCTTGGATTATTTTATATCAAGATATTTCAAAAAGAAGATATGCTAATTACCAAATGCCACAGAATGTCAATAGCCTACTATTGACCAAAGGCAATATTTTTTAGGAACCACCCATGTATATGTTGCATGCATTCCTTCTAAGCAGGACAACATTGTGAAGCTGCCTTTTCGTGTTTGATTTTGTATTTAATATAATATAGGGAGGCTACTCCCAATTAGCATGCCAAAAGTTGGGGGTGACTTGTCATTGTCCACCACTCCATAAATTTTATTTGCAGAAAACTAAATGCAGACATTGATTTTAGTTCTACTAGCTTTTCTTGTTCATCTCATAAAAGCATTTATGATAGAGGTGAGGTTGCAGAAGGTCTTAGTTGAAGGTCCTGTTCTCGCTAGCCCAGGGACCAAAGGTTAGCGCTACTACAAGTATCCTTCTCTGCCATCAAATGCTAATGGTAAGGTAAAGGAAAACATGATATTCTACCAGTAAGAGAATGTCCCAAGCCATTAAATCAAGGGCACCAGTGTCTACTTCTATTCAAACTCTCAGAGTTTGAAACATCACAATCTGAAAAGTAAAGCTCATGTTGACTAGTAGACTGTCTTAAATCACAGAAAATTTTCAACTGTTTATTCCTAACAAATATTGGTCTTTCCAGAACATCTTGAGAAAAGGTAATTTCTCCTTTGTAATGGTTTCAAGCAAGTCAATTGTTCTTATAGTCTCCATGAATGATTTATCTGTGTATGATACATCTCTTTGTTCAATGAAGGCTGCATGTGGTGTTTCTACTTTGGTATGATAAGGTTTATTTTGGCAACCCTCTGACCATAGAATCAATCAAAAGGAGTGTCATCCACATTTCTTACTAAGAAGCAACCACCACTAGCTTCTATTAGAAGAAGACAATCCCACTAGCTGAACATACTCCCTCAACTCATACATAGATAGCAAGTTGGTGAGAGTCAGATTGTTGAATGGTCTCTTTGACAACAGCCATGGGTGCAACACATTGAGATGCTACTTACACATATATGCAGATATAGATATTAGGGTCTAAATAGTGGAGACATGTAGAGCTAGAATACTGAGCCCTCTTTGATGAAGAGTTTACTGTGTGATGAAGAGTTTACCATTTTGAGGGCTCATGTTTACCATGCCTTATCCTTCAATAGTTTCCTTAATAAATATTGAGCAGTGACAATAACATGCTCCATCGATGGTATCACTAAAGGCGAAAGATTCCAGATACTTTCTTCCTAGACCAAGAATGGATTTAGGTTATGTATCAAAGTCCTTTCTATTTGTCATGTACAATCATGAGAAAGAACCCAAGATGGGCGTTGTAAGTTTCCATCTATATCCTCCTCAGACATCAGTAACATGGGAGAGATAGCCATAATTTGATGAGAGAAGGTGAGAATAGGTCTCTTCTACTGAGCATGCATTTGATCTTGAAAATAGAACAAAATCATGCCCGAAATACCAAAATATCTTGGATAAGCAAGCTGAAAAACTCTATGGAAAGTGCCATATCCTAACCATATAATATGCTATAATCATTCATCAAAACATCCCTTGAAATCTTGGAAAAGTAAACTGAAAACAACTCTACAGAAGGTACCATTTCCTAGCCATGCAATCATTCATCATGATTACACTTGAATGAGGTTAGGGCTAGATTCTATAATTGGTAAAAATATCCCTCAAGTACTTAGCATGAGGCCAAGTTCTATGTATATGTGTAATCATATATCATTGTCAGATTTCCGGTGTACCTTACATTATAGAGTAGAAATAGCAACTCTGCCATTACAACCAGCTATTTGAAGTAACATATCATACTCAGATTTGAGATAAAACCCGTGTAAAGATGCATGACAGGGTAGCATAGAGTAGGGAATAATTCTAATCAAAGGAAACATTCTTGTTGTCATACAATAAACTGATAGGTCTCTTCTACAAAACATGCATTTGCTCTTGAAAATAGAACAAAATCATGCCCGAAATACCAAAATATCTTGGATAAGCAAGCTGAAAAACTCTATGGAAAGTGCCATTTCCTAACCATTTAATATGCTATAATCATTCATCAAAACATCCCTTGAAATCTTGGAAAATTAAACTGAAAACAACTCTACAGAAGGTATCATTTCCCACCCATGCAATCATTCATCATGATTACACTTGAATGAGGTTAGGGTAGATTCTCTAATTGGTAAAAATATCCCTCAAGTACTTAGCACGAGGCCAAGTTCTGTATATGTGTAACCATATATCATTGTCAGATTTCAGGTGTACCTTACATTACAGAGTAGAAATAACAACTCCGCCATTACAACCAGCTATTTGAAGTAACATATCATACTCAGATTTGAGGTAAAACCTGTGTAAAGATGCATGACAGGGTAGCACAGAGTAGGGAATAATTCTAATCAAAGGAAACATTCCCGTTGTCATACAATAAACTGATATGTTGCCAATACTATGCACAATTTTCTTTAGTACAAGCATGGTGAGGCAAATGCAGAAAACAAGTGAGAACAATCAGATTGCTATGGGGCTGGCCTGTATGCTGCCCCTAGCATCTACAAATTACATACAACATCCTCTATACCAGGTATATGAGAAATTTAAGAATGATTGAGTAGAAAACAACTGAAATCAGTCCAGATTCCCATTGCCAAATGCATTGGAATGAGATGCCTACATTAACTGTACTTATGCATGGAAAAGTACTCATAATAGACAAAGGATCATGGGATTGCTATGTTGAGCTCTGTATGAACCCTACAAATTTGCATTATCTTTTTTTTCTACAATTGAGAATCTTGGGCATTCCAAGAGGATAATTAGGAATTATCGAATTTAGAAATAGTCCATAAATACAACCATGAAGGCCATTATTAAAATAAGGACAATTAAGAATTGTTTGCCACGCCTCCTTTTTAAAAGGAAGCATCAACAATTGCTAAGAAGTGGGTATGATTGATAAAACACATACGCCTAGACTGAAGCAGGGGCCTTTTGTAATTTATCAAATAAAGGTACATGAATGAAGGTGCTATGTTGTATGAACCTGCTACCTAGACATAGACTCAGACATTCAATCAAACAAAGGAACCTGCATCTTGAGGCTCCTGCATATAGAGCTTTGGGGTTGATATTCATGCGAAGCTTCTGGGGTTGGAAAGGAGAGGTGGGTAGCCGTATGTAGTGTAATTTCTGAACATTCATTTGATGTTTTTCAATACAACAGTTTCTAAAATACCACCCAAACTGAAGCAGGGGCCTTTTGTAATTTATCGAATAAAGGTACATGAATGAAGGTGCTATGTTGTATGAACCTAATACCCAGACACAGAATCAGACATTCACTCAAACAACGGAACTTGCATCTCGAGGCTCCTGCATATAGAGCTTTGGGGTTGATATTCATGCGGAGCTTCTGGGTTTGGGAAGGAGAGGTTGGTAGTTGTATTGATTGTGATTTCTGAACATTCATTTGATGTTTTTCAATACAATAGTTTCTGAAATACCTTGATCTTAGAAACTTTGAAAATCCAAATAGGATGAAGGTGCTATGTTGTATGAACCTGCTACCTAGACATAGACTCAGACATTCAATCAAATTTCCATAACTTTTATTTGCAGAAAACTAAATTTAAACAATGGGTCATAAAGCATTTTTGGATTCAAAACCATTTTCACAATGAAGCCATTGATTTTAGTTTTCACTGCTTTTCTTGTTCTCTCGAGAAGGCATTTTGAGGCAATCATCAAATTTTCAGATTCAAATTCATCTTCAAAATGCAGACATTGATTTTAGTTCTACTAGCTTTTCTTGTTCATCTCATAAAGGCATTTAAGACAATCATAATACTTCTGTAATTGTTTAATTAAGTTTCTAGAGTATAATATAGCCTAAAGGCTCAAATAGTACCAAAATAATTGTTTCATATCCTAGGCACAGTGACCTAGTTTTATTTTGAGAGACTTAACGTAATGCAGGGTGTTATAATATTGATTTAGCAGATTTGTGAAAATTATTTATCTTGAATGCACATTTAGGTGTAGTAGTGAAAAATTCAAATTCTTGAAAATTTTGGACTAACATCCATTACACTAGCAGCAAAAATCTAGTGCTCCATCTGTTTGTATAAACCCCATCACCAGTGAAAATAGACATTGTTCGAATAGATGGTCCATGGTTTCTTCGCTAGAACAATTTGTCCATTCTAGGGTTCTTCAACGACCATTTGCCTTGTAGCTTGGTCCTTGCAATTTGAGTCCACTTTATGAGCCCCACCCCGTCTGAGGACTGATTTATAGCCCATAAATATCTATAGTTGAGCTTCTTGATCTTTTTTAGTATACCTTTTGGGATCTTTACTATAGTCAACCAGAAAATTGGTATGCTCTTCTAGCCTCCACTTTCTTAACTATCCATGGCAAGTTAGCAGAGTTAGTATTCAATTTTAGATAGAAACCCAAATATTTCAAATTGCCATGAGCATGAATCTTTCTAGTATGTGTGACCAAGAGAAGAAATGTTCCTTATCGTTCTCGAAAGGAAAAGGAGAATGTTGTCAATAAACAAGAGATGCCATATAAGAATATGTTTGGAAATATTAACACTAGGTAAATTTCCATTCGATATTGCATCTTTAACCAATTTGCTTAAGATTTTTGCGATGGGAAAAAAGATTAAAGGGAACAATGTGCATCCTTATTGAAGGCCTTTGGATGTGAAACCTAGACTTCTTAAATAGACTAAATAAAATTCATATGTCCACCTGCAATTATTCAGGGGAAATCAAGCCAACTTGAATTTCTGTGTCAGGGAATGGTCTCTTGGTTCTTTGCGAGGGCTTTTCATTGAATTCTAGGGCGAACAATTCAGATTTATTTCCAGAAGTTCATATTTGTTTCCAGAAGTTGTGAAGATGGTGATGCCGAGCGTCCTCCACTCCAAATTTATCTCTCTATATCTCCTCTTGGAAGCTGGACAATATATCTGTTTTTTTTCAAATCTTAATCAATTATATACACTATTTCCAAATATTCAATAGCTTAAAAAATCTGAGTGCACTTGAATCTGTATTCTATGTCGATGCCCAACTCTTTAATTGGCTTTAATGTGGCCTTTGTTTTTCTTTTTTTCTTTGTTCGAAAGGGGGGTATGCATTTTTTTTTTCATCGTAAGTAGTATTATGATTTGGAAAGTGCCAAGGGGCACTCTGATTGCAATGAGAAAAATGTTAGGAGGCAATGATTTGAAAAGTAACTAGGGTTATCTAAATGATTATGGGTAAAATCTTGAGTAACTGAATTGGTTTACTCTTTGTTGAATGGTAAGTGTGGCTCCTTTGCATTGACAATCTATTCTGAATGGAAGGGGTTTTCTAAATTGGCTTTCCATGGTAATTTTGATGTTTAATATATCATGGGAACTCTGGCTTCTGAGTTCAGATTTGTTTCCAGAAGTTATGAAGATGGTGATGGATGGTGATGCCAAGCGTCCTCCACTCCAAATTTATCTCTCTATATCTCCTCTTGGAAGCTGGACAATATATCTGTTTTTTCCAAATGTTAATCAATTATATACACTATTTCCAAATATTCAATAGCTTAAAAAATCTGAGTGCGCTTGAATTTGTATTCTGAGTCGATGCCCAACTCTTCAATTTGGCTTTAATATGGCCTTTGTTTCTCTTTGCCTTTGTTTTTCTTTTTTTTCTTTGTTCCAAAGGGGGTATGCATTTTTTTTTTCATCGTAAGTAGTATTATGATTTGGAAAGTGCCAAGGGCCACTCTGATTGCAATGAGCAAAATGTTAGGAGGCAATGATTTGAAAAGTAACTAGGGTTATCTGAATGATTATGGTCAAAATCTTGAGTAACTAAATTGGTTTACTCTTTGTTGAATGGTAAGTGTGGCTCTTTTGCATTGACAATCTATTCTGAAAGGAAGGGGTTTTCGTAATTGGCTTTCCATGGTAATGTTGATGTTTAATATATCATGGGAACTCTGATTCATCAAAATCTTCCTCTAATAACATCACGGAGAACTCTGTTACATTCAGGTTGTTTCAACGCACTCTTATCAATGTTTTATGAATACAGGGATCCTGATCTGGTTAAAAAAATTGGAGCTTCAGTGAAGATGGCAGGAGTTTTGAAAAGCTACATTTGGGAAATTATGAGTGGTTAAGATATGGGCAAGCACTCGAGTGTGTTTGTAACTTTGCATCAGGTTTGGTAGAACTTGGTCATGAAAAAGGAGAGCGTCTCGCCATTTTTGCTAAAACTCGATTTCAGATTTCTAGATTTATAGTAGGTCCTTTCCAGATGATATAACATGCTTTCTATTTGGCTTTGATTGTTGTAATTAAGCTCATATCACTATATTACAACACATGTTTTATTGGCAGGGACTTGCTGCTTCGCAACTTATCTTGTTAAACAAGGTACCGCTCATATTTAGGTAATTGAGAATTTAAAATCGTTTATATTCTAGGTAGTTTGAACTAGTGATTGTTTTTATAACATTATTATATGTTACATATTCAGTTTTTCTTTTGGCTGTCTACTAATTTTTTTTTGACAAAGAAAATTATGCCACTTATCCATAGTTATTCATAGTTTAATATTGAGAATTCATGTTTTGCTATCTTTTATTATTATTTAAATTATTTATTTGTAAGGTGATTGGTTGAGGTTTATTATGAGTTTTTTAGTAACTTCCCATTTCTATTAGTTACTAATTTTTTGTTTTTAATTTTATTTCCTTTTTTATTTAATTAATTAATTTATTTATTTTTTTTCCAATGTTTATGATTAAGTTTTTTTCCTCTATATTTTCAATTAAAATGACAAATTTTTATAAGGAAAATTTAATTAATAATAATAAATCCACGTTTTTTTAATTTGGACTTATATTGTTTCTTGTTTTTTTTTATGGTTTTTTTTTAAGATGACAAATTTTAAAGAGGAAAAATAATTTCCCAATAATTTGTTTATAGTTTTCTTACTTTCTAATTTGACTCATATTTTTTGTCTTTTTCTATCTTTTTCTCTATTTTCAACTCCAATTACATTAATTATATTTTTTTTGTCTTGTTTACACATAATGTTTTTAATTAATAACTATTATGATTATTAGTTATTAGTTTTAGAATCTTGTGAGTATTTCTTTCCTAATTTATTAAGAAAGTTTTATAATTAATAATTTTTATGATAATTAGTTATTAACTTATAGAATATTGTGAACATTTCTTTCCTAATTTTATTAAGAAAGTTTTATTGATCTATAGTTACTAATTTTTAGGATTTTTTCTTAATTTTGTTGAATTTGTTTGATTTAAGCATAACCAAGTATATAAAAAATTCAAGAAATTGATCTTATAACAAGAAATTGAATTCAAGAGCGCAATAAATTAACCTTCTTGAATTCAAGAAATTTATTTTATTTTATTTTATTTTTAGTTCATTTTATGTATCTGTAATTAATGTTTATTATTCTAGTAGGTCAAAAGATTTGAAACTATTATCAAATTTCACTTTGAAGTTCCATATTTTGTTTCGAGTACTAACTTGTTGATGATGATGATGGTTAACATCCATTAAGACCAAACTTTGGTTTATTGGCCTTAAAGAAGCGAATTATTTGGTTTGATTTAAGATTTTATTCCTATGCTCAAAAAGTTTGGAGAGAAGCCTCTAGAGCTCACTGTATTTTTGACAACTTAAAAATCTAAGAAAATCAGTATTGCAACAAAGATTTTGAAACTGAGATATATATTATATCTATATTGATATTTTATATAATAACATTTTATTATTTTAATATAATATAATTTATATTTAATATTAAAAATGTCTTATTATTTTTGAAAATTTAATTTAAATTTAATGTGAATATGAATTTCAAATTACTTTAGGTATATTTTGAATATATTTTCTCCACACTTGAAATGAAAGAATATGAAGTGAATTGTGAAGTTAAAAAGATAGGGAGGACACATTTATCTTAGTTATGAAAGTAGGTAATTAAGTTGATTTTATATTATTAGTTTTATATTTACATAATAGGGGATATTTTAGTTTTGTATTTTTATGATAAGGGTCAATTTGGATGAAGAAAGGGGTATTATAGGAAATTAAA